>JARKHS020003316.1:0-283600 GCA_030143305.2 Amblyomma americanum | reverse complement strand
AGTCCTTACAGCACCTTTAAAGACCAAAAGGTCTCGGAAAGGTGAGGAAAGGGTTCTCCTTACCATACATTGATTTGTAGCTTAAGGGGCACTATAAGTGCCCCGTTACACGGCTAATAAGCAAACTCCATTGCCTGGTTACTTTTGACAAAGACACTACCTTCTTAGATATGAGCATAAGCAACTAAACCCATGGAAAGGTCTCCGACGATGAGAATCTTTAGCAGTATTCACTTACCTGTGAAGCGGCCTGCAGCTATTGTGGTGGCTACTTTTGATTGCTTTGTCATAGTTATACAATTTTTTAACACTAAATTTAATGCAAAGCACATCAGCTGCCAACTGATGTTCCTTGTTTGGTGAATGACACACTTTTGAATTATCCTTGGCATACCTGAGCTATACTTTACATTTAGTTGACTTAGCTTAGTGGTATTTTGTTCAAAGGTGCAGTTAAATTTTGTGTAGCACTGGAATGATTATGGAAAGAACTGGCTCTTTATACTTAAAATCTGTTGTGCAAAGCCTCGATTCCAAGATTTAGTAAAGTGTGTGAAAGACAGGTCGTCGTATTACCTTCCCCTTTTTCATCCTGTCTGCTGAAATGAGAATTTACGAGCTAGATCAATTTCAGTCGTCACTTAGCGGCTAAGCTTGACCTAACAACAGCCTAAAAGATGTACACGGCTTCAGGGTTACGACTGTTCTGCATTTCAGGCACTGATGTATGGCATCGTCTGTGCATTTCTGGGTGTTTCCGAAGATCAAGCTGCCATATCTTTTCTGTTCAGCTCTCTTCGAACTATGGTAGCTGCTGGAGTACGACTTGGAGCTGTAGGCACTCTTGAGGTTTGCACTTTGTTGCACATTTCTCAAACCGGATGATCATGATGCACAGATGTTTTCTTCCCAGAGATGTGGCAATACTCAGCCTCCTTCATTCTTTCAGGGCCAGAGGATGCAGTTCCAGCTGCAGTTGAGGATACCGGAGGTTGTGGAGAGGTAAACTGTGGAGCAACACAATTTCTAGAATAATTGTTTAGGTTTTACCGAGCTGATTAATGCTGGCAATTTCTTATGCCTTCAAGTAGAGCTACAACGCATAACGTATATGGAAATAGCTCTAAAACAAGCCTAACTGGTTTTCTTGGGTGCTTTATTGTGAATACGATGTTCCAGGAAGAAAGCATTTTTGCTTGCTGTGAAAGCTACACAATACAGTGGTAAAAATGCTAACCAGAGTGGTTGCAAGGGCTGGGCTGTTTCATTGGTAGCATCAAAAAGTCCTGAAACATTCTGGATTTCTTGCACATCATTTCTGCTACCCAATGAAAATAGAAAGCAAAAAGGTTATAGTATGTTTTTGACAATTGGGGATACCGAGTCTCTGGATCCATTACTAAACACAACTTTGTTCAACATAACTTATGTTATCGTGCACCAAAAAATTGCAGTGGTTTGTAAGCTCAATCTGCACTTCATATAACATGGTCACTGCTCTCAGCTTTACCTCTGTTCTCCTCTCTTCATTAGAGTGATGGGAAATTATTGTTTTAAGATGAAGTGTAAGAGGTCATGGTATAGTGACCTGTTTGCTTCCTTTCCACTAGGAGTCGAAAAAAATTTTTGATATATGCATGTCTTCCACTTTTTTGTGAGCTTGATATTTAGCATGCCATAATGTCTAATTCAGGCTTGCTTCTAATAACACCGCAACTATGATTTGCCATTTGTAACATTCACAGTTTTACCTTTTGGGGCATGTTCCTGGGCATGCTTTGTTTTGCACTCTCTTCACTGCTGGCACAGTCACATTAATCTGCATGCAGGCACAAAGAGAGAACGTCGGACAGCGCTGCCAATGTGTTTCCACTGGTCGATGTGATGCAGAGCTCGCACGACCAGCTGTTTGCACGCATGTTCTATTCCTGAGTGCGATGCACCAAGGAAATGGGTAACTACTGAAACTACAAAGAATAAAGTCAGAACCTAATCCCAAGTATGCGACAAGGCCCTTTATTTACTTCACACATCATTCATTCACAGAAAATAGTCACTCAAAGCCAGCTTTGATTATGTCACTACCAGAGGACATGCATCATTCCCTTCCCATATAAATTACCATTGTGTTCTGCAAGGCCAAAGAACACCAATTCTGTTGACTGTAGCAGTTCTTCGCTCTGTAAACAAACAGACAAAGAAGACCGTGGTTTTGTTTTTCCACACAAAATAAGGAGTTGATAAATTCTCTGTTCAGTTGGTCTTCACTATTCACAAGGCCATGTCACCAATTTAGACAGCGTGATCAAAAGCACTATTGCTTTTACATTCACATAACTTGTGATAAGGATTTTTTTTCCCTGAAGAACAAGGTTAAGAAAATAACAGTTCCTTGAATTTACTACAATATCTTGGGAAAAACTTCCCACACTGGTTTTTGATTTTGTAATAGCTCTGGGTAACACGCACCACTGGCAGGCAGTAGCAAATGTTGGTCTGTAACAAGGTTTTCAGTCTGTAACTATACAGCTTCTCTAGACCACTGTGTTTGTAACAAAAATCACAAGCCCAGGTCTGCATGTTTATGCGGTTAAACAATTGCAGTTTCCTGCAAACGGTCAACCGAAAAAAAAAAAAAATAAAACCGGAGTTTCCTGCCAGAACAGTATGGCCATACATAATGTTGGTAATGCTTTGAACAATGTGGCATATTTTAAACCTCCCGGAATTGGCTTTGCCTTTCTAGCTGGTAAAAGAGCAAAGAAAAGCAGAAGAAAAAAAGTGCACCACTATGGCAAGATTGCAATGACCAGACTGCAAGAGAAGTGACAAATTATTCAACAAGGCATAAGATGGCAGGCATATATTGACCACTGGATGCTTGCCAAGATATGAGGAAAATGTGCAGCATACCAAACCACTCTGAGCAAAACGCAGCAAAGTTCATTCACACTATAGATGTCAGTAAATACCATGTGGAACAGGTACAAGAATTTTTTTATATCATTAAATTAGACAAGGCATCTTGCAAGCAATTCATGCGCAGTAGATTTAACAGCATGAAAAAGTCTGTGCTGAGAACTGCGAGTATAGGTAAACATGCGCTTCTCACAGAACAGGTGATTCTAAAATTTTCTTCTGCAATAAAACCGACCTGCAAACAGCAGAATACAAGTGGCTGCTCATATCTTAAGAAGGTGAATTTTTTAACAGCTACCTCCCCTTACTTCTTGAGAGCCCAAAGTCCTTCACTTCAAGCATTTTGTGAGATAAGGGTGTTAAGCAAATCAATGCAGCATAGTTTCTGCTGGCTTCAGAAGCCTTCAAGGAAACCAGGATCTATTAAAAAAACAAAATAAGCAATTTGCTCGGGAATACCCAAAAAATTGTCTCGCTGAGTGTTAAAAATGTTTCATAAAATTGAACAGTACATTCGAAATGCAAATATTGACCAATGCAAACATGGCAACATAGACAAGTGTGACGCAAAATGTGTGACATGGCTCTGCAGCTGGTTGAGTATTTTGCATATAAAGCCAGGTGGAAAGTAAGTGTCGTCAGACACTTGTCATCCACATTAATTGAACCTCTTTGGCAAAAAAACAATATGCCATTTGTAAAGTATTTCCCCATAATACTGCAAAAACAGATGTACTTATGAGAGGAAAGTAGTCAACAGTGCGTGCATATGTGTGATGCGAGGTGCAGTTAATTCACTCAAAAACGCTGTGCAGAGAGCTGGAGCCAGACAAGGCAAGGCCACAGTGTCGAGAGCCTCACTATACTATCTCATGTCATACTAACTTGTGCCATGCTATGCAAAGCTGCTTGAAGCTCGGCACGACAAAAGCAAAATTTTCGCTTGTTCAGGCTCTCCTTTTGTAGGCAGTTCCGAGACTGAAGTATCATCCAGACTAACACCTTGGAAAGAGGACAAGTTGCACAGGCTCAAGGTGGATCTCAAATTTTCAGTTTTAGGTTACCTAACAAAAGGAATGAACAGCCACAAAGGACATTATGATAACGCCTTAAAACGAGCAAAAGCTTGAGTACTTGGCAAATACTTCGCAACTGATTTGATTTATCAGAGCAGGAGAGACGCAGTCTGTGCAATCAGTACTAAGCATCAGCTCTTGACTGCCATGCCACTTAGATGAGATACGTTGGAAGGCAGTGTTAAATGATTGCTAGTCTTCTGAGACAACAATGAAGCTTCGTCTCGGAAATGAGCCACATTACGCCATGGGGAATAACAGTGACGAATCACTGCTTCACAGTGATTTGACAGATGGCGCCACTCCTGCTGATGGGTACAAGCACTTGGACATACTCGGTGTGCCTCGGTCAAACTGCCTCAGAAGGACAATTTTGGATCTTGGAAACAATATTCTCATGCCTTTTTTTTTCCCCCCTCTGCATACTGAAGAGGCAGCACACTACGAAACACAGTTCAGGTTAGACCCACGGGAAAGTGCAAAAGAAAAAAAAAACTAGGAACAAAACGGGGCAAAGTGCAGGGTACAGGAGATTCCTGAGATAGATACTTGTGACATCTGTTGCCAGAGTGAGAACAAAGTGAGTTGTCTGTGCCTGGACGAGCACACACCAGCAGCTAGAGTACAAAGATTAATTGCGGAAAGAGCCTGCAAGCCGTCTTTGGTGCACCTGTTCGCGGTCATCAAAGAGCTGTGCGTGTCAATTATGCACGTATATAGTCGGCTACAACGTAAAAACACAGCAGTCGCAGTTGGTAACACTGGCCATGGCCTGCAGCATCCTGTGTTACTCCATTGACCAATTACAGGAGTGAACAAAATCAGCTTTTTAATGTTTGCGTCAAACAAGCCAGAGGCATCAAAATTCTTGAGCTTATAATTTCATCTCGTGATTAGCTTCGTTTAGGTAACAAGAAAATTTTTAACAGTCTACTTTGTGTCACGGAGGAATTTTGTTTGGTGGTTCTGAATGTGGGCAGAGTTTCACTGCAGACTTGAGTTGTATCCAATTAGATATATATACATATCCTTTGTTTTTCCTGTTCTAAATGTGTATTTTTTTTGTGAGCCAGTGGTTTGCTAGTCAGCAGGCTAAATGGTGAAGTCTAACTGCAGAAATGTTCTTTTCCCTCCTGCTTGTGTAACACAAATATTGTATGCAACATTTTTGTCGACATGCTACCATCTGCTGCATCGGCCAGCTTCATCAGCTCTGTGCTGTCGCAACCAAATCTACAAAACTGTTCCTTTTGAGCAGAATGTTCAATCAACCTCTCTGGAGAAGGTCACAGACAGGCTGCTCCTCAAATGACTAGAGAGCATATGCAAAAGGCAGCGGTCAGAAACCACACGATAAGCAAGCTGCAACCTCTGACTGCGAAATGTCCTGAAGTAATTCCATTCTGACTGAATCCATACACAGTGTACATGCGCCCATATGGCACCACAGCAGTAGCCTGTACGCCATATAAACAGTGCAAGTTAGTATGTGGAGTTGAACGGTCATGGCGGTCAGAGACCAAAGATATTACCTAGCAAGAGGGGTCGAAATGTTTAGGATAAAAAATGACATCTGAGAAACAGAAAAATATTGGATAGGAACACTGCAAGAATATAGAAGTATAGGGCGTAAACATAGAGAACCAAAAATTAAATACACAGCTTAATTTTCCTGCCTAAAAGCAGTCAATAGAAATGTGTTTATGCCAAACATGGGAAATAGCAATGCTTCATCAGAAAAATGCAGCAAAGTTTCATCAATTGCAGATCCTGAACAACAGAGAGAGGCTACACCACTTGAACCAAGCTGTTGATAAGCAGAAAAAAAATGACTTCACAAAAAGTCAAAGAAAGAAACCTAGATTGGCTTTTCTCATTATAAAGAACGATGACCAAATAAGCCATCCTGTAACAAAGACAGCTTGTGATTACTAAGAGAAACATTTCGTACAAACCAGCTGCATTGGCAACCACAAATTATTATATACCACTCAGTTACAACAATATCTATGTTGCTGTATTCATCTTGGCCTGCTATAGAAGCATTGATTTCAGTGCCTTGGCAGCAATCCTGAACATGCATTGCAAGAACTGGCACATTCACAACATAAAGTAAATCACAAGAAAATATAGAAAACTGACTTGTCCTATTTTTGTTGATGCCCACTGTCCTGCCCTTCTGCAAGGGAAATGACGTTTTTTTCATGATGCAGTCCTTTAGTTCTCAAGACAGGCTTTTCAAAAGAAAGCTGCAGGCTGCATAACATACAGACATGCACAGAAAAGAAAAGACTGCTTCAAAAACACCTCCAGGGAAAACACCTGTGTTTGCTGTCACACAAGTCACAGAACACACAAAAGCACTATGAACAGCTGGAGCCGTCTTATAGCAGCACGACTTGCGTGACCACGAAGGAGTTAAGGTGCTCAGTATGCTCTCAACTCCAGAAAAGGACTAGCTAATCTGAAAAGTCGCAATGACCATTTCTGCTCTGCGGACAGCAAGGGGGAAAAAAGGGCTAGCTAAAGGAGGGCTCTGTAATAAACCTGAAAGGCTGGTACGAGAGAATCCATGGTATTTTTGTACTCACATCACCATGACATTTTTTTTTCATGACACCACTGAAGGCAATGTGCTGTAATTATAGGTCTATGGCAAGAACATGAACAGGGCAATACAAATGAAAATGTAAAGATAGGAAGATTTTGAGTGATGGAAGTAATGACTCAGTCAGTTAGTAGTCGTCGCACTTAATTACACAACCTCTTCAACAGAAACCTTCCCATTTGGCAATTTAATAATTTGCACAGCCTCATGAACTCCATTAGCACTAAACTGTACATAGTTGCTTCAAGCCGCAAGGCTCAGATTTGTCTGATCTCTCAGAAGGTCAAATTATCTACGTGATTTGTCTAGAAGGTACATTTTAGAGATTAAGAAAACAAAAAGACATGTACCTCTTGTCACATATTTTCACTTTTCAGCTTTCCTTTCAATGTTAGGTGAGACCAAATCTTCTCTCACAGTCTTTTTGGAGCACTTACAACTGTAGGCCTGTCACGATGTGCACCACAGTTTGCAAAATAAGCCTTTACGTGATTTGTCTAGAAGGTACATTTTAGAGATTAAGAAAACAAAAAGACATGTACCTCTTGTCACATATTTTCACTTTTCAGCTTTCCTTTCAATGTTAGGTGAGACCAAATCTTCTCTCACAGTCTTTTTGGAGCACTTACAACTGTAGGCCTGTCACGATGTGCACCACAGTTTGCAAAATAAGCCTTTACTATAATTTTTTAAAAATTTCTTCATAGCAGGCACAAAAAAAAATACGAGTAGGACACTGTCTTAACTGTCTCAAATTCTATGCAAGCTAATTAGGAAAATATCCCTTGACATCCCTAGCTGTGCCTGAAAAGGTCACACATACCACCCACATTAATGCTTTTGGGCAAACGAAACCATTGCAAAAATATTCTGTGCCATCACCATTTTACATGCGATAAACTGCTCCTTAACGAGACACCGCCAATTACTCTAAAAGGCCTCTGCGGTGGCTCAGTGGTTATGGTACTCGGCTGCTGACCCGAAAGATGCAGGTTCGATCCCGGCCGTGGCGGTTGTATGTCGATGGAGGTAAAATGCTAGAGGTCCATGTACTCTGCAATGTCGGTGCATATAGAAGAACCCCAGGTGGTCGAAATTATTACGGAGCCCTCCACTACGGCATTCCTCATAACCTGAGTCGCTTTGGGATGTTAAACCCCATCATCAGAGGAAAATGCTTTTCGATGGTTTGATGCATTTGCATCTTTAAACCAATTTTTAACACACATTCAGTGCGACCAGATTCTGCTACTAGTAAACTACCCCCCTACCAAGACTATTCTGAATAACACGTGTACACAACAGTGAAAGCTCTGCAAAAAGCTGCAGACTGTCTCTGGCTTTCTAGCTCATAGCTCTGTCAGTGTAGCCATCACTGAATTTCAAGTCACTGGGGAACATCCAAGTTCTCAGGCATGCAACAGCAGGTAGATCATGGCACAGTTTACGTCACAGCAAAAAAAAAAAAAAATCTGGAAAAAGTTTCACTGAACACCCGATGCCTAGTGCTCAAACTATGCCATCTGTCACACAAACACATGATCCTACAGTAAAGCAAAACAAAAGCTCACATGCCACCTTATTTAAATAAGAAATTGTGCATAACTGCACTCGCAAATCAGCCATGAAAAAGACTCACAAAGCATACTTGCACACCAAATTGGCATGTTTTGCTGAAGGCATCAGAAGGCAATCTTCAATGGCTACACAACCTTTGCACCTCCACAGAGGCATGGCTATAAAGCACGGTCATCTAAAACCACAGCTACTCTGACTATTCTACCATTCCAAAGCCCTCTAAGAAATTCTAACATTATACCATGACTTGTTCCCCACAATGTGCACTCAGTGCGTTAGTTAATGAAGCCATCTAGCTAAGCTATCCTGCTAGCACACTGTTATGGCAAACTACAACAGCGACAAGAGCTCAGTAGGTGTTGAACCTGTCTGCTCAGCAGCACAGGGCTCAGAACAAAAGGCCACAGAGGCATTACCTCTATGGTGACTAGCATGTGACACTCGGAAACAGACAATTTAGACTATCCCCAAAAGCGGGGCGCCCCTTGCAAGAGAGCGGGCCACATCACTTGTATCGATACTTCTTGATGCAGTCGTTGCCAAGATCTACGATGATGGCATGACCATCAGGAAAAGCTGCGATGCCGAGAGGTCGACCCAGCCGACTGCCTCTGCTTTCAACCGTGTAGGCGAGCTGTCCACCAATGCGCTTAAAGATGAGGACGTTGTTCTTGTTGCGGCCAGAGCGAGTGGCCAGAACCATGCCTTGTGCATCGACGCACACTCCCCCGAATCTTCCTTTTCCTTTGCCCTCGACAAACATCGTCGAGAGTCGCTCGCCATGAGAGTTTAGTACGTGAATAGTAGAGTCCGCAACCAAGATGCGGTCGTCACCGGTAACTGCAATTGCACTTGGATTGAAGTTAGTTGGGAGCGCCAGCGCTTTTCCTTCAACCCGCTTCACAAGAGTACCATCCTGTTCGAAAATAAAGACACAACGTTTTCCACTGTCCACAACAAATATGCATCCACCTGAGTTGACTGCAAGGGCTGTGGGTTCCTGTAGATCAGCATGTGTGAAGCTTCGAACAATAGTTCCGTCAGCAGTGAACTCTGTAACCAGGCGGGTCCTCCAGTTGCACGCAACGAGCGTGTCCGCAGACGGTGAAAAAGCGAGGCCTGTGCCACCGCGCTCCTCAACACCAACTTCCGTCAAGTGACGGACAAATCTAAGCTCTGGAGTGAGGACCTTGATCCTGCAGTTTCCCGTGTCCAGGACGTAAAGCAGGCCCTCTGGTCCACACACAACGGCCACGGGCTGGTGAAAGCTGTCAGTGCCATCTCCACGCCGACCAAACACGGCATCCGGGTCAATGTTGTCAGTGGCGGCAAATTCAAATGGGCTTCCTTGCAAGGGCCGGCCAAGCACCGACACATCAAGACGGTATCGCGTGACACGAGGCACGGGAAACGTCACAGCGTATTCACCGTTGCCACGGTCGATGACCTTAACCTCAAGTTGCTCTTCATCATCACCACAGATCACGAGCCTAGCAGCCACAGGATCCCCGCCCACTGTTTGAGGCCGCCCGTCACAGTCGTAGGTACGAAGCAAGGCACTGGCTCTAACGTATGCCGGGCAGTCCTTGATGTTGATTGTGCACAAGGGTGGGAATGTGCGGCTGGTCTCGATTTTGCCAAAGATCTTGAGCGCTTGAGCAATGTCATCGAGAGCAGAGTTGTAGGCACAGTCAAAGTGGAGGTAGCAGTTTTCTCGCGGTTCAGCTAGGTGGTCTAGGGAGCCCATTTTAGCGTCTAGGTCAGAGATCTTCTTGGTGAGGTTTCGAACATCGAGCTGACTATCCTGGGTGCAGCACTCCTGGTCAAGCTGCGACCTTTCATTCTGAATCCGATTCAGCTGCTCTTCAAGGGTCTCTTTCTTGTGGTCCCAGAGTGCCTGCAATAGAAAAGAGTACGGAAAGTTACATCATGCAATATCTTTCTTTGCCCTATGTTGCAGATGAGTCATTTTCAGTATGAGCATGCAGAAACTAAATAGCAAGTTTAATTGTAATGCCACCTCCTGCTGCCAGACAATCTGAGCTTGGTGGAATCTGCTTGCATTACATTTTATCACAAATCTATACCATCCATATTTGCTTCTAATGATGGCTACAGCTGCCTTTTTTCAACATCTCATAACTGGCCTGTATTTTAGACGTCACTATCCATCAAGCTGACAAACATGTCACAAAACACCAAGCCACAGACTCTTAATGAACCATCACACCAGTTTCTTTTCAGGCACAGAGGTGAAGAGTTACATCGTAATCAGTGGAGGGTTAAAAAAAAAATATGGCCTGCAAAGTGCCAGTGCTACATTTTAAATCTTGTCACCTTGGGCTGTGAGGGCCGCCACAGTGGAGGGCTCTGGATTAATTTCAACCACCTGGGGTTTTTTAACGTGCACTGACACTGCACAGTACACGGCCAATTTAGGGTATTCGCCCGAATCAAAATGTGGCTACTGCAGCTAGTATTCAATACTCTGTCCTTGGGATCAACAGCCGAATGTCACACCCACTAAGCGGCTGTGGTGGGTCTGTTACAACAAAAAGATATGTTGTGCATCTAACCTCAATCATAAATTGGGCTTGATTTTTGTTATACACAAAGCAAAAATCCGAGAATTACTGCACCGGTTCATTTAGCTACCATTTTTTCTACCATGTTTCGAGGGCCACTCTTCCTGTGTACTGAACCTACCAGTATCAAGCTTCATTTGTCAATACTTCAGGCAAATAAATTTGTAAGTCAATTTACAAGAAGCTGAAAAGAAAGAACAAGGGAGGAGGATAATTTCTGACAACCTGCAATGTGGCTAACAGGGACTTCCGCCGCTGCTCCACAAGGTCCTGGATTTCCCGGAAGGATGCCTCCACTTGGTCCATCACTTCCTCTGCTGCAGCATCAAGCCGTGTGATTTCGGCGCTTACGGCCTCTGCAGCAGCGTCCAGTTTGCTCAGGCACAGCTGAGACTGCAGCGGTGGGATGAAATAAAAAAGAAGCTGAGCCAGAGAGAGAAATATGACAGCAGTCATGCCATGGCTATTTGTTGTGCAAATGCTATTTGTTAGTTGAGAACAAGACAGTAAAAGAAGTCGAAATGGTAACAAGTGTTTCATCTCCGACCAGCTGACCTCCGAAAAAATTGTCTACAACTTGTACGCAGGAGAGCAAATGTGATCTGTTCTTTAAACTGAAGGAAGGCTACGAGTAAATTAGGAGACAGGAATGCGCAGCAAGATCAGAGGCGAGTCAACTTGAGCATCCAACAGTGCCTTTGCTTTCGGTGCAAGAAAACCATGCTGACATCATGACATCATGGCATTTGCTTCATGTCCTTCCTCCTATCACCTTATTTGTGTAGTCATTGTGTAGTTGTTACTTTATAAGCACCTGTCTTCTAGTCACCCTCTTCCCTATAGTTAGCCTCTGTTAAGAGTAATGCTGATGATAAAGCAAGATTGATAGCAATGAAAAATTCTGGCTCAAGGCTCAGTGCATGCTCTTGCAAGCTGTCTGTAAGGTCCATCACTTGCAGCTGTTGTGGCTACTCTGAATGTTGCCACCTAGGTAACAAGCTGAGAAACTTTTTACGGAGAAGCCTTATAGGCAGAAACTCAACCCCTGTATAATCTTATTCACTGAGCAGAACAAGCGAACGGGCACCAGTGAATATGCAGATTGCCAAAGTCAAACCAACACTTGTGCAATGCAGAAATGCCATTTTTGGAACAGATGATCACCAAGGAAAACTGCACTAAACAATTTCCCCACAAACTTTATCCAGTTCCTCTTTCTCCACTGTGGGAGAGTGGCATCCGAATGAGAGAATGGCCCAGATGAAAAAGCCAGCAAACCAAACCAGACAAAAAATCAGTTAAATCATTGTGCTGACGTTAAGAAGGAGAACTGTGGACATGTTACAGAACAGCATGCCATTTTTAAATCTGCTCCCAATATTTACTTTTCGAAATGGCATAGCACATGTACTTATTATAAAGAAAGAACTACAGTTACCCCGTAGGAAGAAAAAATGAGGGAGGAAGCGCTGTGTGAGTGTTGATGTCTAGCCATTATAAATCAAATCTAGCATGCTGGTTGTACACATGGCCATGTCATTTTTGCTGCCAAGCAGATGAACAAGGATGTGAAGAGGTTCACCTTGTACAGAAGTATCTCAGACATGCGCTTGACGGCAATGGAAAAGGGCACAACTGTGTGGCTGGGGTCAGCATGGGCAGGGCCGAGGCACGAGGAGCAGAACACCTGGTCGCAGGCCTCACAGAAAAGAAGCTCCGGGCCTGCGGGGTGGAGGGCGCACTTGGGCACCACCTCCCTCCGCCTACTGGCAACCAGGTCCAGCAGCTGGTTTACCAGGAAGCTAGGAGGCAGGGCAGCGACGCCAGGCTCCGGCAATGGCACAGCCTCACGGCAGATGGGACATCGCAGCGTGCCCTCATGCTGCAATCAACATCATCATCATCATTCTAACTACATCCAATGCAGAACAAAGGCCACTTCCACTGACCTCCAAATAACATTGCCTTGCACCAGCTCCGACAACCCTACGTCAGCAATTTTCATCTCATCTGGCCACCTGACACTCTGCCGCTTGCTGCTATGTTTACCACCCCTTGGAATCCATACCGTTACCTTAAGGGACAATCGTTATCTGCTGTCTGAATTACATGCCCTGACCATGTCCATTTCCTCTTGTTGATTTGAGCTAGGATTTAACCTGATGGCAGGAGTGCAGCAATAAATGCCCAGCAAAATGCAGGCACCTCCACAAAAAGGCGATCGTAAAAAAGGCCCCGAAACACTCCTTTCAGCCCCTACATACTTCGTTAGCTCCTGCTAGGTCATTGTGCACTTTGCTGCACTGGTGAGAATAAAATTCCACTACAGGCCAGTGTTTCTGAGTACTGAGTGGGCAGAGCGGTTTCACTCATTCTATATTGCCCCCTCCCCTCTGACGCCACTGTGAAGAACAAAATCGCATCCTCTATTGCCAGATCCAACCAGCACTTTCCTATCAAAGGCACTCACCAACACTACCTTTCTACTACGGCGCCACTTCTCAGCTTAGAGGGCAATACAGAATGTTGCTGTGCCCTTGCATTTTTAGCAAGGGAAAGCCGTAACAAGGATGCTGGTAACTTAGAATAAAGTCTTGAAAAGAAATGAATAGCATCAAATCATACAAAAATCTACATACAAAAATGCAGCATTTGTGCTCAGTCAAGGGTCTTCTTAGAGCAGTATGGATGTTCTCAAGCTTTCTCCTAGTACCATTTTGTGCAAGAAATATTTAAAACTGGCATCCCACAGCTTCTTAGAATCTAAAAGCAAACATCACAACAAATATATCAAGATATCTCCAGGGCTCAAGAAAGTGCTTTAAAAAAAATTCTGGATGCTGAGACAAAGCAGTGACCTGCAGAACAGAAATCTGATGCATTAACCAGCTGAGTAACAAAGAAACACAGCTTAATAAGCTTCAACAAGAGCACAGCTACAATATCACAAAGATACAGTTCCTTGCAAAGCACGAGAAGGCACTAAGTATACATTTACCTTCCACTGATCCAGATGGTTACAACTAAAGATGTCAAATATGAAAATGGCTCAACCAGACACTCCGGCAACATCTTCAACTTCTGCTTGTGCCTCCGTCAACACCCATCTCGTGGAGCAAGTGGCGTGAGTTTTCGCGCATAATCGATAGCACCACTGAGTTCCTGTGGCAGAGTGCGCTCCCACGTCTCCGGTCGGCAGTTCCAAAGAAGCAAGCACCGGCCAGCAATCGTCTTCATCTTTTAGGAGGCGCCAGTAACATTCCCAAGGAATTCCAGCAGTTGCTCCAGTGCGGGCCCAAGTTCGCCATCGAACCAAGCCCCTCAGCCCCGGAATTACTGACCATGGTCAGGCAAGTCTCAAGGTCAGCTCCTGCAGCCGACATAGATCGTTGCGTCTCCGAAGGCGTTGACGTACTCAACCGCCACAGTCGTACCAGCAAAAAGCCACCTATTGGGAAGACTATCGCTTACTTGAAAAACAACAACTTGTCCCTGCTAACCGCTGACAAGGAAGGGGGTTTTGTTTTACTGCCGAAGGTTGTCTATTGTGAAAAAGCATCGTCCGCACTCAATTCCTGCTTTGACAAATGTCAGAACGTTGCCTTGACAAAAGTTAAGAGTACAGCAGGAAAGTTGTGCCAACGGTTGAACCTCGATAAACTTTCCCGCTCGATAACAGATAGCAGAAGAATGTCCCTCAGCTTATTTTTTACTGCAAAAACACATAAACCCGAGTGCCCGCTTCGTGTAATCGTTTCAGAGAATGACACTTGGCAAAAATTGGTTGCTAACTTTCTTCAAGCCTATCTCAGCGTTCTCGCAGTAGAAGACCCGTTCCTAGTAAAAAACTCAAGTGATACCATTCACTTCTTGCGAGAACATGGCAGCAGGGCCTACCTAGGTTTCTCCGTTGACGTGAAAGACCTCTACTATTCAATTCCGCAAGACGATCTGCTCCTTTGTGTAAACGAGTGTATCGACAAACACGGAGCTGTGGCTTTTCAAAATGCATGTGGCGTTTCTGCTAGTGGCTTTTTAGAATTATTGTCTGTATATCTTAGGTCTACCTATGCTGAGTGGAATGGATCTCTTTTTATACAGAAGCAGGGCATATGTATTGGGTCGTGCATCGCCCCTATCCTGAGCGACCTCTTCTTGGCCATGCGTGACAGAGAAGTAAGCACAAAGATTGCAAATTCACCGGTACTAAAGATATTCAGATATGTCGATGATTATCTAATTTTTCTCGACTGCCCAAGCAATGCTTTCATGACTGAAGTTTCCAAGGTTCTAGGCATTTTTAGGGAGTCTTTTCATCCCCTCGTTTTATCGCATGAAGTTCCAGAAAATAGCTGTCTTCGCTTTCTTGAACTTAAGCTGCACTTCTTACCCGATCACGTATGCTGGATCTTCGAACCAAGGGCCAATAAGCCACTTTTACCGTATGAGTCAGCTCATTCGAAATTGGTCAAGAGAAACATAATCCAGGCCACCTTCAATAACGCATTACTCAAGTCCTGCGCGCACAGTCTTGAAAGCAGTTTCTTTAACCAAGCGCAGAGGCTTCTCAGCTCTGGGTACCCGGCCCTACTCCTATCCTCAGTTGCTCAAAAAATGTTGAAAACGAGGCAAGGAAAGAGCCTAACCTCAAGGGAAGGGCAGAGTCGCAATAAAAAGGTAGCTGTAATCCCCTACATCCACCAACTGTCGCACAACCTAAAAAGAATTGGAAAAAGGGCAGGAGTAGACGTTATTTTCTCTGCTCCTCACCGGCTTTCTAGACTCTGCAGGAAGGTCAACGGCTCTGGGGAAAAAGTTCCAGACTGCACAATTAAGCATCGGGATCCGTTCGTAGCATGCTCGTCGGGTGTCGTCTATTCGATTCCTTTACCCTGCGGCAGGAAGTACGTCGGCCAAACAGGCCGATGTATCAATAAGCGGTTACTGGAGCATAAAGCTAATGCTGAGGATAAAAGGTCCGGTAATTTGGCCATACACTGCCGTGATTGCAGTCCTTGCCGACGCGTCTCCCCCACTTTCAAGGAAACAGATATTTTGGCAAAAAACTTAAATCAACTGACTCGAGAAATCATTGAAGCAGCCACTATTACCAAGCTAAAAGATGAGTGCGTTAGCACACCATCAGTTGCATTGTTAGACAAAGAGTGTTCATTCCTCTCTGCTTTGATTTGATTCAGTGTATTCTTTTCGTTTCATTCCGTGATGATTTTTTTGCGCCCTCTTTTTTTGCGAGGTTTTCCCTTTTTAAACTCTTCTGTATTCTTCTCTGTTATGTTTTATCGCCCACACGTTTTTTACGATTCTTTGCTTGTTTTTAGAGATCTGTTGTCTGTTCAATGTCATATTTTAGTGACCACCTTTTCTGCTTGTATTCTTTCGCGTCGGCTTCTTGGGTTTTTGCTTGTATCTGTTTTAACGCCTTTAGTTTCCGTCATCTTTTAGCTGTGCCGAATCTTTTACTCTCCCGCAGGTTTTTCCTGCACCTTTTATGCCTGTTTGTTCAGTTTTTAGTGCCTTCATCTTGTTACCTTTCATCGTCAGTCGTTTAGCCGTGTTGGTTGTTGGCTTCTTCGGGATCTTTTGGTACGTTTTGGAATTGTTTCTTACGTTCCCTGCCTTTGCTCCCCCCGTTGGTTCTTTCTCTTCTTTTCTTTTTTCTTTTTTTCTTTTTTCTTTTTTCCTTTTTCTTTTCTTGCTTGTTTTGGCTGCGTTGTTGGTTATCAGTGGCGATAAGAATAGTTGGTCTATGTGTTGGCTCTTTCCATGCTCCCACCTGGCTGTGTTGTGCGCGTGCGCATCATTCCCTCCAATTCTGTATAAAAGGCGCGGATCGGCCCCCTTCCGAAATAAAAGTTGTTAGTTAGTGCAGGTGTGTGTCCTTCTTGTTCTGGTCCTTTGTCTGCAAGCGCTGTGTTCTCAAGATGCACTTTTTTAAGGTCATGTTTTACTTAGCTGGTGCAAATCGTGCAAAAGAGGAGACAGCGAGAGAGGACGGGCCACTAAGCATGCAGATTCAGCTGCTAACCAAGTTCGCACCTGGGATCGGGCAGCCACCGCAAGGCGCTCCAGGCAGCTGCGGCAGACTGTGTGGGAGCAAGACAGAAGCTTGGGGCTGCGCTCTTGGCCGTCATATGTGCAGAGGCATGTGCTGCATGTCAGAAAGTTTTCGCTGAAGTCTTCATAGTTCAGCGACACTGTCTCGACGAGGGTTGACGACGTCATCTTGGCTCACTGAGGCACCTCCTTGGGCACAGCGCAGCCCACCCCAGGCAGACACGGCTGTCTCTGCAGCCTCTCTGGGGCTCCTGCATTCCACCACATCCACAATATAATCACAAACTGTGAAAATATGAAAACAAAGCAGGACCAGAGATGACGGTAATAAGCATACTTTCATAATTATGAATGCCATGGATATGTACATATCTCATAGGAGGACATTTTGTGGGCCTAGTTCGTCCATAAACATTGGAATGTGAAAGCGCTAACTTAGATATTCCAGTAGGGCCAAGATGGGAGCGCACATACTTGGTCTCCTTCCAACATGAATGTATGCTTTCGCTTCCATTGTCTAACACTTTGCCTCATTATGTGTCCGACGCAAAAGGGCACTTATGCTGGCTGGACAATACTTAAGTTCTGCCTACAGACTGGCAATTAACGACAAGGCCATCAGCCTGTCTCCATGCAGAGTCACATGACGACAGAAAGACTCATTAATGGCACAAAGCATGAGCGCATTACATGCAAATGCTGAAAAAAAGGTATGTCAGCACACCCAGTTTTTAATGTGATAGCTTTAAGGGTCCCATTCAGCAGAAAACCCGTTGTGATAGTTGGTGTGTTGAAAAAATCAGGATAGGTCGAGATGGTCGTGAAGTCACAACCACATGACTCGTGCAGGTAATTCAAACACCCCACAAATATCACACAGCATAACACTGATGACATCATTACACAATTCCTCACTGGTCTACAGGGTCATGACCTCATTCCACCAAAATTAGTGCTTCTGAAGAAAGCAACTGAGGTGAAAAGAAAAACGCTTGAGCCGGGAGTTAAACCACTTCATACCGCATAGTTGGCAATGCTATTGTATTACATTCTTAAGGCTACGTAAGCGTCCCCAGAATTTTTCATACTGCTGTCACGAAGTTCACTAACTTAGAGGAGTATGTCACGAACAATGCTATAGTGATACATGACAACCACTTTATTATGTGTTAAAATTACTGGAAATGACCACAAAAGAATGATTTGGTGCAGTGTGCAATGTTACAATGCAACAATTAACATGCTGCAAGAAGCGTGTTAATGCAAGCATGCAAGAAGAAATGCAGGTATGTTCACTGGAAGAGCATTAAATGATTCTTGTAAGATCAGCTTATTATGTAATTGCATTCTGTAATGCACAATTAAAACTGGCTAAAGAGTGTAAAGCACAGAGCTAAGGAAAATTTATAGCATATACACCAAAGATGGTGCCAATAAATAAAACATGGAAAATCACCTGTGTGTTGACAAAAACTGGGTGGGGATGGTGAGTAATATATGAAATCCGAATTATGGTTACAAAGAAAAATGAAAAACAATTAGGTATACGTTTGTAGCTCCTGTGCTGCCACACTGCGCCAATTTTTACTGTCGTCTATAGTGCATTAAAGGTAATAGCTTGCTCAACAACAATATGTAAATGAAAAGGGCTTTCCAGCAGGATGAGGGGCCCCCAAGCAACCAGTCACGCTACTATTAACAATGTAGCACATCTTCCGGACTCTGGATATAAGAACAGTGTATTGCCAAACATCTCTTAATTAGCTTAAGATCTAAAATGAAATCCAGAAAGTATTTTTTAGTAATGTTGACACCAATGTAAATGCAGCTCTCAACTGATCGAAATTAATAGTCAATGCTAGGCAAATATTCTTGCATACATACACATATATGTCTCAGCAGGTCTCAGATAATTATGGAGGCAGCTGATGCCCAAGCTGAGATGTGGACAACTACCTTTTAAATTTTTACAACAAAGGTATCAAACACAGGCATGCTTATGGCGTGTGATATTACATACAGATATACATACATACATATATTGCAAGCGCACGTGTGCTGTAAAGTGCACCTTATTTTTTTATACGCCATATGTATGATAATATACACATGCATTAAGCATAAGATTGATATAGTCGCTCAATACACAGAGAAGGCTAAAACGGCATATTGGAACGTCACGACTGGGCAGATAAGTGTTTTAATGGCCCGATCGATCGCCGTGCGCGCAATCACGCGAAAAACGGGCCTACAATCAGTGGCCTAACGATCTGTGTAATTGCCTCTTCCCGGGAACGACCTAAAAATCGGACCCAAAGAAGGTGGTGCGGGTACTTTGCAAGGGTAATAAATAATAAAAAAATAAGGGCCAAGTTTCGAGCAAGAGCGACCGCGCAGCCAGCCAGACAACCGGATTATCCCATCTGTTGTCCGAGGGCGGCGAGGAGGAGCGCACGCTGGCAACGATCCAACCTGCGATCGCTGAAATCACGGGGAGAGCCCCTCACAGCAGCAGACTGTCTCGATGCAGCGCGCGCGGCGCGCTAGACCGCGAACCCGGCGGCTCGGTTGCGAAAGCCAAGCGACCACGCGCGTCACGCGGGGGAGCAGGCGCTCTTAGCAGCTGTGCAGGGCCGCGCTGCTTTCGCGCGCGCACACACACACACCTGATCGCGCACACCGTTCGCGAAGAGCAACGCGGAAGTGGGTCATCATGCTCCCCGCCGTATGGGCTGAGCCAATTTTAAACTCCCCATCCAGTCAGCGTGCGCGCACGCCGACTGGAAAACCAACATTCGAGACGCGATTTTTATCAACATCGCGCGTGGCCTGCGCCTAATCTCTTTGGGGAAAGAACAGCGCTGCTCGCTGTGCTGGCCGCATGGCTCGATCAACTGCGGGCTCGCCTTTTGTGCGACGTCATACACTGGGGGGACACAGCGAGCTGCAGAGTGAGTGTCTGCGCGAGCAAATCGCGGCAAATGGACAGCACGTCAAGATAAGCGAGCGCGGTCAGAGCGAAATCGCGCCGGTACGGCGCGTTGGACAACGCGGACCCTTTGTCGGTGTCGTCCAGGAGCGCGGTAAGGCACTGTCGCCCTGTCGAGCGATGCATGGGCACACGTAAAAGGCATATCTCACGCGAGAACGTTCGAGCCAACGATACATCAGCTGCTCACCGTGCTCCTCCCGAGAGGCACCCTATTTGGAGCCTTCTATAAATGTAGCGCGATGCGGCACCGAGGTGTCGTACGTGCTTTTCTTGATTTCTTTCGCGTCTTCGGCGCGACGCGTCAAAACCAGCTTTTGCAGAGAGACCACTGCAGCAGGGTCCCACGCCGACCTGCTCCGACGGGCCGGCGCGGAAAGCCACAAAAACCTATTGTTCACGCTCGTAACACGCTTCAACGGACATCGCACCAACGGATCTGTGCGTGCATGCAGGATATCGGGTCTCGCGCGGCTGTTTAGCTGCCGGCCGCGTTGAGCGATGCCATTTCCGACTCGCCGAGGAAGTGCCATTGAGAACCATTCCGTGCCGCCTCATAAATGTCCCAAAAGCACCAGGCAGGACGTCACGTAGCGACGCGCCGGAAAGCAACCACAACAAAAACTAGCGACTTTCTAGACGAGACAAACGACAGTTTTGCCAATAACTCGACTGCCTGGAAGAGTGGAATATATTGTACACGAAGCAACGAAGAGGCCGGAGAACGGTATTCATCGGATCAAACGTTCAAAACGCATCATGCATTTCGGTACAGCACGAAAAGGCGAGCATCATATGCATGCATCATTACACAGCCCGTACGGCTCATCGATTTCGTGCCTCGAACAACACCCAACTTTCACTCAAACCACAAACGCACTCCGTTTATCAAAGAGCGCGAAAGCAAAACAAGAAGAATGACGAGAGAAAGCGCGATTACTTACCCACTCGACCCGTCAGTTACGCGATGAGGCCGTGCGGCTTCGCTGCGAGTCCCATAACAACAGCTGCAGCTGTTCCGAGGTCTACGGTCTACTGCGACATCGACCGGTCGGCCTCCAACACGTAGCGAGCGAGCCTCGCGCGTGCTCTGACGTAGTTTCGAAACCGGCCGCCTGTCGTCGTCAGCGCGCAAGCTGTGAGGTGCTGCCGCCCTGCCGCCTTCACACCCGTGGCATTGAGTTCGCGCACGTCATTTCCCACGCAGCTGTCATTCTCTCGGGAAACAGAAATACGCCGCAGAGAAAACTGGCGCACGCATTGGCGCAACTAGCTTGCGAAGGTTTGCAACTTTTTTTCTCGGTTACTGCCCGATTTCTTCACCTTAGCTTCCTCAATAATGTGAAACGGGCATTCATACATATGTGAAGCGGACTTTGTCTTCTTCAGCTTTCTAGAGCGCGGGAAACAGAAATAAGCCGCGGCTTCAATTCGCTTCGAGCAGAAGTGAGTAGCATGCGCTCTGGAACGCTGCACGCTTACCGTTTCGTAAGAATTTAGGATTTAGTGTCCCGTTAGGTGGGCTCCTCTGTACGGTAACTAAGTGCTGCAGTGTAGCCACCTTTTATGCCCAACGCTCACAAATTTTTTTATCAAACGCTACTAAATGAATGTCGCCGACTGTATGAATACACGTCATTGCGTACTTTTGTATCCGCCGCTTCACAAGTGGGAATAGATCATATATATGTGACATATTTGTGATTAAAATATATTATCACACTAATAAAGAACTGCAGGCATTCTATCGCTGCTTCAAAAAGATGCACAGTTCACTTAAGAGAGTGTCAATCATCCAAAAATAATTAATAATGTCGTGCACAAGGACACAGTCGTTTATCCAGAAATATATATGGGACAATGAAATTGTATGCATTGTTGTACAAAATAAAATGCAGCATAAAACATGAAATGAGGTAACTAAACAGCACCACATCAAAATCTAAGCACGCTCACGCATAATTCATGAATTGGCCTTCAGTATTTAGAAATGCGATGCCAAATTGAAATGCATTTGTCAGTAGCTAGCACTGTCATTGTGCTAAGTTACTGCATGATATGTCACAAAAGAAGCATTTTAAAAAGTGGCAGTTTTCACGTGCAAGTTCAGCAGAATATTTAGTGCATACCTAAATTTTGATATCTGTACAAAGTTGAGCTCAGCACCTACAGTTGTAACGCAAAATTTTTCCAAGCTAGATGCCACTGAATGTGAATGTGACAGGTGTAGTTGAACTTTAATACTTGAGCTACTTTACATTACCGTTATTGATCTATGGTACACTTGAATAGATGTCATTACATTACAGCTCCACATATAAGTTCACTATACAGTCAGTAATAAAAAAATAAAAGCATGTTGAATGCATGCTGTGCTGTGATATTTGCAAGCAACTTATGATAAAAGATATACGCAGCAACTTCTGATTAAAACTTTCACAAGGCAATGACTCCACTATTATTTTGCACTGCATTGTGCAAGCTTAAATCTTTGCATGAGTGTGTTGACAACACTAAATAAATCGCACAAATAACTCTAATAGCTTTAATCACACTTTGAAGATACATAACTTAAGTAGCATGTCTATCCCATACAAACATACAAGTTGTTTAGTCAGCCATATACTGAAGTTTTCTTAAAAATATAGTTGAGTGCATTGAATAAAGTTCTAAATTTTTGTCATAATTCAAGACTTTGAATAAATGACCGTTAATTTGTTTGTTGCTAGGCATTCATGAGCATCCCAAAAATTTAGCATAGTGATTCGTTGTGTAAAACAAAAACCAAACTGCATAGGTGCTCTTTATGATGCAACGCATAATGCAGCTACACATAATGCATAACTGGAAAGCTTCAATGCATAATGCTACCTGCAAAACTTGGTAGTGGTACTGCAGCACTACAAAAACATGAACAGTGCGCACAGAAGACTGGTGAGATATGATACATATATTGATTGCTTCTTGGCATCAAAGTTGCAGTACAAGTCAAGTTGGAAATAAAAGAGAAATTCCAATGCCAAGGCACCAAAGCAATCAAAAATGTAGTAGTCGCACAAATATACAATGCGTCGCATGCGAAAATGCCACTTTAAAGTCACATTTGTGCTGCCATACACATTCTCCAGTGACTCAAGATGTCTATTATGAGAAGATGAATGGGGTTAGACTCAAAAATATTTGCTGTGAATGCAAACTATTAGGAGACAAGAAAAACTATCTTCTGCCCCCCCCCCCCCATTTCACTGCCATCACCGCTACAAGGATCTCTGGCTTTCAAAGTAGCTATAGAAAGCAATACTAGGCGTTATACAATTTCTTCACACATTGTACATATGCAGTTTCACACATACAAAAAAAGGTAAAACGGGAATTCCATGAACTACCAATGAGCCAGGTTTTGTCATCATTTGTAAGCGTTAAAGAAGTACCGAGAGTGTAGATATTTCTTTCCGTATTTCAGTCATTCAATAGAGAAACAAAAAGAAGAAAGCTGATATCAATCACATGATAAATACGTCCCCCCCCCCCCCCCCCAGATTTCCGAAAGCTTAGCAGTGCATTTATCATGTGAGGCAATATATTGGCAAGCATTTATTTTTTGACAACTTAAATAACAGTTGTGTTCAATGAACTACTGCATCCATTACGCAAGCAAATTGGGTATTAATAAGTTTTTCATTGGTAAACTACATGAACCTGCCACTCATCCATGAAATAAGGAAGGAAACTTTTGCAATAACCCAAAGCTGGATACGAAAATGTGAACAACACAAAAAAAGAAGGCGTAAAGATCACAGACAAAACATCCCAGATGGGACAAAAATTAGACGGTTTAGCATGGCCAAGCATTGAATATCATGCAGCAGCACTAGTTACGGTGGGCACTTAAGTTCCTTACGTGCTAAAGGCATTTGACCTAAAGGACTTCACCCAGGTGTACCCTGCATCCAGGTGAAGGCCTGCCAAGTGTACACACTTGGCAGGTTGCCCACCACTTGGTGGAGAGGTGGGCCACCTGCCACAAAGTAGGCTTCAGGGGCGTATACACATATGCCTGAAATCGGAAAATGCGCCTACTGAAGGCATTTACCTTGAAGGCCTTCACCCAGGTGAAGGCCTGCCAGGGGCACACATATGGCAGGTCGCCCACAACCAGGTGGGCAGGTGGACCGCCTGCCACAAAGCAGGCTTCAGGGACGTATATATACATATGCCTGAAATCGGAAAATTCTGAAGGCATTTACCTTGAAGGCCTTCACCCAAATTGAGGTGTACCCTTCGCCCATACATATGCCTGAAATTGGAAAATGTGCCTACTGAAGGCATTTACCTGGAAGGCCTTCACCCAGGTTGAGGTGTACCCTTTGCCCAGGCGAAGGCCTGCGAGGTATACACACACATGGCAGGTCGCCCATAACCAGGTGGGTAGGTGGACCGCCTGCCACAAAGCAGGCTTCAGGGACGTATATACATATGCCTGAAATCGGAAAATGCTGAAGGCATTTACCTTGAAGGCCTTCACCCAAATTGAGGTGTACCCTTCGCCCATACATATGCCTGAAATTGGAAAATGTGCCTACTGAAGGCATTTACCTTGAAGGCCTTCATCCAGGTTGAGGTGTACCCTTCACCGAGGCCTTCATCCAGGTGAAGGCCTGCCATGTATACACACACATGGCAGGTCGCCCACAACCAGAAAGGTAGGTGGACCACCTGCCACAAAGCAGGCTTCAGGGACGTATATACATATGCCTGAAATCGGAAAATGCTGAAGGCATTTACCTTGAAGGCCTTCACCCAAATTGAGGTGTACCCTTCGCCCATACATATGCCTGAAATCGGAAAATGTGCCTACTGAAGGCATTTACCTTGAAGGCCTTCGCCCAGGCCTTCATCCAGGTGAAGGCCTGCCATGTATACACACACATGGCAGGTCGCCCATAACCAGGTGGGTAGGTGGACCGCCTGCCACAAAGCAGGCTTCAGGGGCGTATATACATATGCCTGAAATCGGAAAATGCTGAAGGCATTTACCTTCAAGGCCTTCACCCAAATTGAGGTGTACCCTTCGCCCATACATATGCCTGAAATCGGAAAATGTGCCTACTGAAGGCGTTTACCTTGAAGGCCTTCATCCAGGTTAAGGTGTACCCTTCATCCAGGCCTTCATCCAGGTGAAGGCCTGCCAGTTATACACACACATGGCAGGTCGCCCACAACCAGGTGGGTAGGTGGACCGCCTGCCACAAAGCAGGCTTTAGGGATGTACGTTCGTATGCATGTATGTATGTATGCCTGAAATTAGAAAATGCACCTAGTAGTGCTACTACACTAAAAGACCAATAAGCCACAGTGCCTTTCACAGAAACATTTGTGAGAAAACTGCAAAGTGCTCATCATGTTGTGTCGATCAAACCAGCAACAGACTCATTAATAACTCACAGAAAAACATTCAGGATCACTCAGTTATCAAAATTTTCTCGATTTACCATTTTTCAATTTTGTGTTAGGGTAACAAACTTTGCAGTAATCTTCTGATGTAGAATCCTATGTACAGAACAGCGATTATGTGTCAGCCCCAAAACTGAGCATACCATACTTGCATAAATGCGCTCATTAATAAGTGCATCCTCTGCACCAGTAATTACAATTTGGAAAAACATTAATTGACCACACTGTAAACTTTATCCTGTGTAGTAAATGCACCTTTTTAATTAGCACTATTGAAATAGTGTTCTCATTATGCCACTAATGTTCACTCTTTATGAGAAGACAATTAAGCTTCATTCACAGAAAAGCTGTCCAATGTGAGAACCAAGAAGCTGTTTCCTCGTCTTTTCAGCCACTTTTGAAATTATACACCGTGGCATTACATGGTGCAAGCTCTGGAAACGAAGTTCATTTGGCATCAGTCAGTTCAGATAGTGAGCACAATGATTACTTAGCTGAAATGTGGGTGAGGAGGGAAGAGAGCCGGAAGAAGGATAAGGCACCGCTATTGGTAAAACAAACTCCATGATTTCAGTACAGCTAGAGGTCGGACATTGTGGTGCAGTCTGAAGCTGGCGATGCAATCTCCTGACATCCGCTGATAACAGACAGCACTATGACCCATGGTACAGATAATATCAACAAAAGAAATGTATTAGCGTTGACAAAGAGCATCCACCAAAGCCCATTGTTTCTGCACAAATCAATTTTATAAAGCCAGCAGCTGAAAGGGCGAATCCCCCACCCCCCCATAGCAAAAATCATTCTCTCCTAGAATTCTGCATATGGAATGGTTCTTGTGGCTGACTACATCAGGAAATAACCGTTTTACTCAAAGCTACACAGCAAGAGGGGCGGAGTGAAGGTGGAATTGTTACGCATGTTCAGTACCATTTGCAATGCACCCTTCTCTGTTAAGATGCTGGTGGTGCTGACATGGCCCTGGTTGCGAAATATGAGGCAGATGTGGTGACATGTTCAGCACAGTGTGTGAATGGTGTAGTGACATTTGTCGCTGTAGGTCTGAATATCATGAAGAGGCATCCAATGATGTGACATTTGAGACATCTGTGAAAAATTAGGGGAAAGGCAAACACTTTTTTTATTATTCAAATTATTGTGCCTGCAAGAGGAACAACTTAAGCATGTAACACAACTCATAAATAAAGGAGGGCAATAAAGCACAGGAGCTTCATTTTCTTGCTAGCAACATGAACTTGCAGTGGGACAAAGAGGAAGCTCTGAAATAAAATGTGTTATCACTATAAGGCTATATACCTCTGCTGCATATCTCCCTCTGTATCTCCAGCATGATTACACTCTCAGTGTGCAACTCAGTTCACAACTGTACTGAAATTACTATGTAATCTCCGGTGGTCACGAAGTGGATACGAAGTAGTGCACAGCACCAAGGGTGATGTATTAATGCACATTGTCTACTCAAAGGTTTCAAAGATGTGATTTAAGAAAAAAAAAACTAGTATGAGAGCCCTTAGTGAGCAAGAAATCTTTACAAATCAAGTTCCTGTCTTCTTTACACAGGCGCTTATCAGTGCAAGACGTGATGAGTACAGGATGGTGGAAAATCACTGCAAAAGTGCACAACACAGCAATACCCAAAAGAGGCCTTGTGCCCCCATTTAATTGGTCAATGCTGCGCTGAATGCAAGGTGCCTTACAAATGATGTCTTGAGAAAGAATTTTTGTTTTTAAACACACAACAGGAGCAGTGAAATTAGACGTACAGTACTCAGATTTTTGCTGTTTCTTTCAGCTCGAATTATCTGCTAAATTTTTCCTCAACCTGCACTTGCAGGAACACTGCCCCGCTTACCACGGCTGGGGCCACAGTCAGTGTCCACGACAACCCAACACCTGCCACTATTAGTGGTGTCATTGCCAGTGGACACGTGTTACTGCAAATACTGACCCTCCCCACAATGATGGCTGCAGTATTATGTCATGATGATACAATAAAAAAGTTCTAAGGAAGAATAAAAAGTCATTATTTCTATGCTTCATATGAGAGTACGAGGACTGTAACTTGGCTGATGTGCTAATAGCAGTGAAGTCTATCCACTTAATGTGTTAACTCCCCAAGCTCAAGGAGCGGTCAGGCACCTCTAATAATTTGTGCCAAGTGCAACACCTGCAGCCACATATTGAAGTGCCTTTAAGCAACAAGAAGTCATTACAATGTGCGGCACTCTCTAAAAACCTCGAAAAGTGGAAATACATTAGAACAGCAAGGTTAAGAAGCTGTTCTGGTCGAAAGAATGCGCAGTAATAGAACAATTACATATGGAAAACCCAATCTTTCAGCTTTTGTCCGTGTCCATTTTTGCTAGAAATTTTGCACTCCTTTGGTACATATACATCACCATTCCTTTCGCAGGTATATGAGGAGATGCGTTGTATGAATAACAAGGTGTTTACAAAGCTAATCACTTCACAATAGCACAGTACCTTGAAAGTTCCATTCTAAACCACAGCCAAACAGTTAACAACACGGACCTGTTTGGCTAGTTTTGTCCTATGTCAGACAAGTCTGATAAAGCCTGAAGTCCATATGTACACAGGGTATCTTTTCGCTGGATGACCACTCTGAAGACATCCCTCAGTGGTAACAAATTTTGGGTATCAGTGTATATGCTTCAGGCAGTGCTTGCATGAGAAAAGCCAGCAAGTGAAACACTGCTGAGTACCAACATGAATGCTTGCCTACAGCTCCAGTTTTAAACAGGAGTCTTGAAATACAGTGCAAAGCTCGAGATCCACAACGCATAAAAAAAAAAGCAGCGAATTACTTGCACTGCTCTTGCACCATAAGCTGCTGAAGTGCCCCTGCAACAGGTGCCACTTTTCATAGCAGGCACAGCCAACCCAGTGAAGGGCACGGTTTCAGGTGCAAGCTATGCCACAGGCAATACTATAACGGAGACCTATTCTCCAATGCGGGATGGTAGTGATGGCGATGACGGGAGGACACCTAATGTTACTACTGCAGCGTACACGCATGCGCTTCCGGTCTTGTCACGCTGTGATGAGGCTCCTCTCGATCAGGTTGTGATAGGCGCCCTGCATCTGCACGAGTTCTGCATGCGTCCCCTGCTCTACGATTGCACCCTTGTCCATGACTGCAATGCGGTCAGCCACCCTGATGGCAGACTGTCGGTGGCTGACAAAGAGGCACGCACGTTCCCCCAGGCCATGTTTCACTGCCTCGAGGACAGCCTGTAATAAGGAATATCGGAAGTGCTTGTGTTAAAGTGGAACTGTTAATCAATGCATGCAAGTCACAGAGTAAAATGGGAAACAACAGTTGAGTTGACCTGTAAGAATATGAACTCTCATAACTTATGCTTCTGCTTAAACAGAAGCTTGAAATCTTAGCTGGTCCACCAAGTTTTCACTGCACTTTGTAATTGCTTGAAGAAAACTTTCAGTTCATGGACTTTTTTTTTTTGCTTATTTTCTGTACAGAGCAGTGCCCATAAGCAAGACTTCTGCAACCACAAATGACTAAATGTAGACATTACTCAAATGCTGCACAAGCAGAATATGTCAGGCTTGACAGGTGATCAAAAAGAGCACTTCAAATGTGCAGAACAAGTAATTACTGCCACACAGTAGATACAAGCTTAACACTGCTCTCTGGAAAAGGCTAGAAAAAAAAGGAAAGGAAGAAGGGGGCTTAGTTGTGTATTGCAAAATCTTTGAACTTTCCATCAAAGCAGAATGAAAGAAAAATGACTCGCAGATTTAATGCTCTACTGTGCTACATTCAGGTGTGTACATCAGGTGCATGGACGTGGCTCGACACCAGTGCTTCCGTTGACTCGTTCTCCACATTACTGTCCACAGAGTTTCTTTACAACATTTCGATACTTTTTTTTGTCAACTGCGTTGAAGCATAGCTTTGGTACACACAACTGCCACAACATGGCATGCTATTAGGGAAAGCAAACAGTTCAGTTGTCACTACTGCACTGTTGCATCTGCTTGTGCTATCCCATGTTTTTTGTGGTTCTTTGTGCCATGCACACGTACACCTTTCAGCTTGAAATAAAAGGCTGTATAAAGGCTCTCGCCTGTAAACGAGGAACCACAGCTAAAAGTGCATACCAATTCAGCATCAGCATCCAAGGCAGAGGTGGCTTCATCCAAAACCAGAATGGCAGGATTGCGCACAAGAGCTCGCGCAAGTGCCACGCGCTGCTTCTGCCCCTCCGAGAGCTGCATCATGGCCGAGTCGCCCAGAGGAGTATCATAGCCCTGCAAACAGCAAGAGTTCTATGCTTTATGTTGCACTACACACACGAACTGCAGTGAACCTAGATCCTTACGCGCACACTACGCATGCTCATTGTTTCTGCAAACACCTTGATGCAGCTGCTCCTCAATACTAAATTTCATTTCATTTGTTTCCATCAACGTGCAACAACCTCGAGCCAAATAGCACATCTAGCCACATTGCAAACTACCAAGATTGAACGGAAGCGCTCTCCTTTCTACACACACAGACTGATTTCACAAGTCTTACCCAGGCTAGATTTAAGGGAAAGTAGATGAGGAAAGGAAGCCACCTCAAGAATATTTTGTTTACGACCTCTTGGGATTAGTAGGAAGACTTTGCCGTATGTGTAATTATGGACACATCCATTTCATAAACACAACAAAACCTTTTTTTTCTTTTTATTTCTACAGAAATATAAAGGCCATGAGCAGTATTTACCAAACTTTGGGCAGACATCTGCCTAAGGAACAAAACAGCAATTAGACACTGCAGTGGATCAGTGGTTATGGTGCTCGGCTGCTGACCTGTAACACGTGGGTTCGATCCTGGCTGCAGCGATCGTTTTTCGATGGAGGTGAAATGCTAGAGGCCCATGTATTGTGCGATATCATGCACATTAAAGAACACCAGGTGGTCTAAATTATCTGGAGCCCTACGCTACGGCATCCCTCATAGCTTTCGGATGTTAAACCCTGTAAACACACAAAACAGCAATTATTGCAGTGTAAGCTGGAACCCTAAATTGATTTGGTTCGTGCTTTGCGAGATTTCTTAAAATATATATTTCTCATAGCATTTAATAAACATTTCCTTGCCAGCTCCTCCTCATTTATGGTTGTCACTACCTTAGTTTACTCTTGGCACCTTGTACACAGCCTATTATTTTCACTTCCATCATTCATATATTTTAATGCGATAGTGTTAAGGGTCCTGTATTGCAGAAAAGCCGGCATTGTCGTCGTCGGCCGTGAGCAAAATATCCACGAAAAATCCCCAGAGAAGCGACCTAGAAGGAAGGTGACCACCTAGGTCACATGACCTTGTGACGGCATCACAACCTGCCCATCGAATTATGAGCGAACTGCCCACCAAAGCAGGTGGCTCTTCAGTTAATGAATGGTCACGAGAGGTTGCTCATGAAGAGCAACCTGGGTCTCACAAGCCCCATCGGTGACAATACCTGCCATCATAGGGCAGTGGCGCACCGCTTAACTGCTACACCACTGTGCCAGTAGTAGTCCCCAGGGATCTATGAATGTTAGGAGGAGCCTGTTCAATTCTGTATATATGGGCATTAACCCATTAACACTATCACGTATCTTCAAGGCAGAGCCTAAGTGTCCCCTCCAGTTTTTATCGTACTCTTGTGCAGTAAAATGCAGATGACAGACTCAAGGCAATGTGTGTCAGTATGGAAACTACCCATTATTTCATGTGTGGTTCAGTTTGAGCCAGCACTAAGGTGGAGACGCACCAGTGGGAGTTGGCTGACAAAATCATGCAGCCGTGCCGCACGGGCTGCATCCTCCAGTTCTTCTTGTGTGGGCACCCCCGAGGACGGGTCAAGACCGTACACCACATTCTCCCCAAGGGTGCGGTCCATCAGAGAGAGCCGTGGCCCACAGGCGACCACACATTGGCGCAGGTATCCAACATTCACCGCACGGACGTCCACGCCATCCAGGTACTGCACGCAACAACACAGAGAAAATACAACTCAATGACAACGCATCAAATACAAAGTCACAGGGAAATTTTAAAAATATTTTTAATTCGTTAACATGTCATTTGCCACATGAATTCTGGCATCTTTTTTTCGGTGCACAGATGGTGCAGATAACTAGGACCCCTGTGGTTCCATCCCCTTTCTACAGCAAAACATTGCCCAACGTCTTGAACATTAACCCAGACTCTGCCATACAAAACTTAGGAAAGGCAGTGTAAAATAAGCTTGCCAGGACATGAAAGTAATAAGAAAAGGTACTAATGAGTTACAAAAAGATCATCATTATCATTTATTGACCCTTAAAGACCCCTTGGTGGCAGGGCATTACATAAGGCGGGGGCGTTACATCGCCAGAATGCAATACGTTACAATAAGTACAATATACATATATTGGCAGGATACAAAAGGAAAATGCACATAAACCTGTCAGAGAGGGTGGCCAAACATATATAGAATGGCAGTAATGATAAAACGCAAAGGCAAGAATAATCAACATTAAGTTTTTAAGTATGACAGCACCAAATGGAAGACCTTACATGGATTGCTTTCGATTACAATGCATTCGGGTAATGAATTCCATTTTTCAATGGCAACAGGCAGAAATGGCTTGTTAAATGCGTTAAAGGAGCTGCGCACGCGTAGAATGCTCATGGAGTTGAAGAGACGGCGCGATGTTCTGAGGGGCGGAAGCAGAATGGTGTCCCGAAGTGAAGGAAAACAGTGGTACAGTTTGTGGAATAAAGACAAACGGGCAATTTTCCGCCTGTGCACCAGAGGTCCTATGTCGAGCGATAAATTTTATATTTGTGACGCTAGAGTGGGTGTGATAGACGGATGAAATAAAGCGGGCTGCACGATTCTGAATAGCTTCTAGGGTGTGGGTTGGTGTGGGTTCCAAATAGCGGAGGCATATTCTAGTTTACTGTGGACAAAAGTATTGTAGGCTAGTTTTCCGACAGAAGGTGGGAAAGAACCGAGGTGCCGTCTGATAAACCCGAGTGATCCTGAAGCATCAGCCGCCAGCTTCATAATGTGCTCGAACCATGTGAGGTTGTCGGTGATATGAATTCCGAGATACCGGTATGAAACGAGTTAGGAAAGAGTGGTTGAGTTTAATGAATATGCGCAGTTGACGTGCCCACCTAAGCACAGGCATAAGGTTAATAAGGATGCATAGCATAAAACAGATGTCATGCACAATATTAGAGCAGCCACTATGACTTTTGTACTCTCAGCTTCCATGGCACATGTGCTCAACCTGGGAACAGAAGGCATCTCCCACACTACACTTTGGTGCTCTGCTGATCTGTTTTGCAACTAAAGAATGACATAAATTGGTTGCTACTGTGCAAATGATATCCAGCGAAACCAGTTGCATTGAACGTGCTTAATTTCCCATTACGTTGCCCACAATGTCTTCTAAGGAGCACCTTGTGGCAAAATCTCAGAACCATGAGAGTGCTACAAGGATATTTAAAAGCTCAGGTCTTGCCACAATTCCCTGCAAGCTCTCGTAGTCATTGCATGAATATGTGCATTTAAATGCTATGCAAAAACGGCAGTAAAAAAGCGAGGGGAGAGCTGCACTAAAATGAAAAGTGAGCTGGAATAAGAAACACTTTTCTCTCACCAAACGAAACTACGCTTGAAATTGGTATTTCGTATATATAACCACAAGACCGGAATTAACAAGGATATTTATTTCAAACAACTGCACTATATATCTAAAAGAACTGACCATGACTTCAAAATTCGAGAATATCGAACTAGCACAAACCTTTATGCCAATTCAATGTTTGCGAGAACCATAACAGAATGGAACCGATTGTCTTGTAACCAGGTGTACTATACTAATGAAGATCTGTCTTTTTTCCAAGTTGTAACCACCCCTGCTACACACCCTTGGCAAAGCGGGGTATCTCTGAATAAAGAATGAAAAATAAAGAGCAACTCACCACTTGTCCACATTGGGGGTCGTAGAAGCGAAGGAGAATGTCCACCACTGTGGACTTGCCACATCCACTAGCACCCACCAGTGCTAGCATTTCACCGGGGCTTATTTCAAGGTCAAGCCCCCGGAGCACTGGAAGCTGGGGTCGGCTCGGGTAGGCAAAGGTGACTCCTCTGAGTGACATCTGGCTTTTCAGATCCTGTGGCAAGTTTGTGAAAAGGCAGGGCACGAGTTGATGCTCTGTCTAGAGTTCCTTTGCAATCATTTTAGAGGACATGTACATAGAACTAAGGGCTGCACCAGAATAACACAGGGTACAGAAAATGTACTGACACAGAACTTCTTTAGTTTTGTTTGTCTGATTTCATTACCACTCAGTATCTATTCACCGATTTTGCTATGATACGCAAATTTCTGGAGCAGAGAATTGATAACTGTCTAAACTGTCTCCTGATCGAGCATCACGACAGCACTCACTATAATGCCCTCAATTTTTCCATGATGCGCACTTGATCACACCCCAGCCTATAAATGCGCTGTCACAAAGTCGATTGTTCTGTACCAAAAAGAGGTTGGGCAGCCCGAAGAGAGTTTCAGGCAGTGTTGAAGCTTGCAGCTTCCTTGATGATCATTTGGTAAAATTGCTAACACCGACAAGTTACCATTAGATGTCACTATTGAAGCTGACTCAGTTGGATTTCAAGCACTTAAAAGCAGTAATATTCATACAACACCTATTTATTTCTTGCTGCTCTTCCATCTGTATTGTGCCTGTATGTGTATTATGTCTGTTTTGTACTGCTTATAAAATTCACATCCAACCTTTTATGTTTTCACATGCATTATACCCTCATACCTTGCTTTGCACAAAACAGTTAATTTCCATATTTCACTTGAGTGAAATGTACGTCTTTTTTTGTGGTCTGTTCTTTTTTCTCAACTTACAATTAAATATTTGTCACATGAGCTTTGATAGATGAACTCCCAGTTATATTCACAGAAGATAATTCTTTTTACACTTCTATGTTAGAAATGCATGCATTTTCTACCCACTACTAGTTCATAACTGCTACAAAACATCTTTACTCATCCAGCTGTGCATGCACTGTTGATATTCCTGAAATTATATAGACTACGCGCCTGTCTACGGAGATATGGTATGCAGTGAATGTCAAGCTTGAAAGTGCAGTGACCATTCAAACTGAATTAGACTCACAGGCCGCATGCCGCCATCTGAGTAGCCATCAATCTCAGACTCTGCTTCAAGGAGGTTGAAGACTAGACCAGCTGAAAGCCTGGCCCTGAGGTAGTCAGGCAGCATGGAGGTCCACTGCCCAACAGACACTGCGCTGAATGCCATCGTGAAGAACACCCTGGAAACAAGAAACATACGCACAGCGTCACAGCGAGAAATGTTTTCCAACAGCAGCTGATAACTAGTGATTTAATTACATGAAATGCAAAGCAGGGATAAGGTGCGTGCTGAGGCAGTAAACTATTTAATTTTCACAAATGCAGCTAGCATTGAAGAAACATTAACTGCTTATGCTGGCAGGACAAGAAAGCACAAATGCAGGAAGAGAAACAGCACAATATGCCATGGCACAACAGTGTCTCTAGTGCCACAGACACTACGGCGCATGGAAAAGCAACTATTCGATTCACAATGACTTCATGGTGATTGTTCTTACAATGTTGCATTTTTTTATTACTTCTTAACATGTGTACACACTTAAAAACACACCTACTAGTGGTCCATAAAAATAGTTCAAATACTTGGAGAAAGGTATTTGAATGCTTTAAAAACCTGGTATTACGAATTTTTCCAATCCAACAAACAAACCAAACCTCCGCTGCAGGTGTCCCTAGGGCTCACTGGCTTTCGTCATTCCAGAAAAACAAGATAAATTCAGCTTCAGTTGATTTAACTTTTTGAACAAAACTTCTGGATGAAGAAGCCCCAGCACAGCTGCATTTCTGGAGATACCGGAAAGTTCAACACTGGCATATGTACAACACACACAGTCAAGTATTGCAGCTTCATTTGTATGAATCTCTGTATAATGATGGCATCACCTTTCCTGAGTTTTGAAATAATTCTGTCTCCTAACTGCTCGCACAGACTACAGAATAAACATACTCACAGAAGATTTTCTGTAAGCAAGAGCTTTTAAACTCCTTTTCTGTGTGGACATAAAGCCTTCAAGTATAGTGAGATGAGCTGCGCACAAGAAACATTCAGAAGAGAGGCAAGACGGGACGAGGCAAGAACGTTTGTCCCATCTTGTCTTGCTTGTGAACATCCCTTATGCACAACCCATCTTGCTATTCTAATATGAACCAACCCGCCCTACAATGCATACTGCTGAAAAAGGCTTTCGATTTAACGAAGCAAGGCACCAGGTATCACAAGGAATTTCACAGTACTTTAAGATGCTTTCAGTTTTTTACACGTTAGCCACCAAAGCAACACCAAATTGGCCTAAATCTGTTTCATTCTGGAGCTCCCAGCAAGGCCACAGTATTTATATATTAATTTTTTTTATCAGAAATTTATCAAACCCTGACTGTGGGAACATTGTGGCTTGTTTCTTAAGTAGAGCACAGTATAATCAGCTTAACCGCACAAACTACAAGAATCATTTCAAAAAGCACAATCTTTACAAGTGGCAATGAATACTGCAAGGTAAGGTGAAGTCATCGTGAAGGAGAAAAGTCATGGGGACTGATGACAATTTTATTTTACAAGATGCTTCACAAATTCATGTATATAGTGAATTCGTGAAACTCAAGCTTGCTGTCGCCTTCAAACTTACACATAGCACAACCTATGACGAGGGCAAAAGAAAGACAAGATACACACAAATGCTACTGTCCAACTTTTCTTTTTTGCTATGTTCCAACAGTTTATTTGAAATGTGGAATTATGTGAAATTTGAAGTTAGTGGTCATGGGCACTACTGAAGTTATGTCACATCAACTAACTCAAACTGCTGTATTTGTGCCACCACACATTGTACACTGCACCACTCACCTGTAAACGTTTGTGGCGTCCATTTCTCCCCTGGTGACCAGAAAGGCGCCCAAGCGGAAGGCACAGCCGTACACGAGAAACATGACGCCTTGTGAGAATGCAAAGGAGAGCGCAAACAGGATACTCCGCTTCCTTGACTCTCTGCAGAAGGAAGGTCATGCACAGGGTGACCATGAGTGCCAAGAAGCCTCACACAAGCTCCGACGTGTGCATTCTAGTTTGCAATTAAAGTGTACTATCTTAAATTTATTTTCGCTTAATTCGAAACTTTGGTTTCTCAAAAACGATGGTTTAATCTCATTAACATCGTGCCTTACAAAGGCTCCCTCAAGCTTCACATAATTTGGACAAATTTTTCTCCCCCTTTATGTTCGAATTACCAAAAGCCAACGGTAAAAAGAGAGATGACAACAAGTCGTAACCATGAAAAAATTGTTATTAGTTATGCAAACATGTGCTGATTATGTAAATGCTCGGGTACTAGTCTCTCATGTGCTTTCAGCCATCCTGTCATTAGCACACAAAATATGCAGCCAATTAACTGTGACCTGTGCATGTCTGGTGCAGTGGGTATTGTGATGTTCAAGGTGTTCTAAGTACCACTGCAGAGTACTGAAATCTGATGGTCAATTTGACTAGCCTGCATTTCCTGAACTATGTAATCCATGAGGTGCTGCATTCTATCACTCACTTTATCAATGCCGCCATCACATATCATTCATTTTACAAAGTGAAAGTGTCATGCAAAGTCAGTCTGCAAAAATCCACACTGCCCACAGAGTTGGTTTTCTGAGTGTAGCATCACCTGCTACATAGCAGTACATGACACTGACGGCACTGCCGTGATTGACAGACTGGGCACAAACAGACAATGCTGCTAAACATACCACTGCTGGCCATTGTTTACAGTTGTTGTCAAAGCTGAGAAGAGTATGCAGAAAAGAAACAGCTAAGGGTAAAAAATGGGTAGTGGGTCCACCAAAGAGCAGACATGCATAAATGTGTGTTGTGCTTTGAGGCTGTCAGGATATCATTTGCTTTATGTGCACTTTAGGGGCTAGAATGCTCAAAGACAACAACTGCCTATGACATACCTGTCCTTCATTTCTGACAGCATGCCTCGCTGATGTTTGGTTGCTTAGAGATAACACATGCGTGTTATGGCATCCCACTGCCAAAGTTGGCAAGTAGCATTCACTCTACTCGCAGTGTAAATACACAGAGGTCACTGGCATACTGGGCTAGCTCACAAAGAGCCAACCAAGCGTTCAGCATATTATTTTCCACACTGTCAGTGCTGAACACTGTTCGGAACTAGTACTCCCTTTACGTTTTGGCAGAGAGAGATGAAAATGTGGCACCTGCAATCTTTAAGAAGGCCTACCGTGCTTGAGACAGCTCAACTGCCAACAGATACGCAGAGTTCTCCACCACTGCCTTAGTACTTGGAATGCAATTTCTCTCGACTGTAACTAGCTTCATTGCTGTTGCAATGACTATGGAGCGTTCAGCAGCTACGGGCACATTACCGTCTCTGTTGGAGTTCATAAGCATTGTGACTAGAAAAACGGCAGTTTCAAGTTTATAGCTTTTGGATTTGGGAGTATTTCAAACTGCGAATGGCTACTCGCATCAACATTTTCGCCTAGATTCAATCTGAGCTGAAAGTTAACGATTTCCAAAACTTTATTCATTCACAACTAAGCTTGCCATTGGCTGCACATTGCAATATCTGCCCCCACCACTTTCTGTCCTTTCACAAGTTCTCTGCACTGGTACAGCTGACTAAAAAGTTAGACTCAGTTCATTAAATTCAGTTTGCAAAGAACACATGCAATTTGCAAGCGCTGCATTCAGAATAAGTTACGAGCTCATTCTGAAAACAAAAAAAAAGTCTTTCAGCATTCAACTCACATGAATGGCACCAGGAGATGACTGACAAACAGGCCAAAGAAGGTGGGCTCCAGATTTAACTCTTGGACAGCCCTGATGTTTTCTATGCTCCCTGTGGTAACCTGCAGGCAAGAGAAAAGGACAAGGACTGTTAGACATTGATGATGCATGCTTTCAAGACTCCCGAGGATGTAAGTGCAATATATCTGTGCAGACTGATTTTCTTTGTTGCATTTTTTGTCCCCTCTTAACCTCTGGGTCATGTGTTGTAGGTCAGTAAAAGTTTTTGACAGGGAGGCAAGGCATTGAGCAGGCCTGAGACTCTCCCCTTGCACATACATAATAACTTCACCGCAAACAGAGAGGGTAGCTCTCAGTCAGTGCATTCGTGAAGCAAAAGATGACTTTACCCCTTTCACAAGTTTGGGATGCAAAGGACTCGGGAGCAAAGAGTGCGTTTCTTTTGCTTTCGCTGCTTACATTTCTAACACACTTGGCAATTATCAAGAAAGATCAACAGAAGCTCCAGAAAGCACCCTATTGGGTTGCCTTATAATCCATAAGTGGCTTTCAGGTCCTTCCAGGACATCATCGATCACACTAATGCAGCTGTCGGTAAGGCTAAGCTTTAGGAGGGTTAATAAGTTATCCAAACATCTGAAAATTTGGATAATGCACCTGTTTTCCAACCAGCCACATAGTTTCCCAAAAAATTTGATAAAGAAAAATGACATAGAATTGACTTGATATTAAAACTTAAGCAAATTTCTTGCTCCTGCATGAAAAAAATCATTCATGAAAATTCTCTATAAAAAATCACGATGCTAATGTCAATGGTAGACAAAGCACTAAGAGCACCATGCCAGAATGCATGGCTAGGGCACATTTTGAAAAATGATGGCCCGCTACAATTTAACGCCCATACCTGCTGCAAATAATCATGAGTGGAGGATAGAATAAAAACTCCAGTGTGCACAAGGAATGCAGTATTTGTGACGGCAGAACTCCACGTCCAAAAATCATTGTGAACCGAACGTTCTCAGTAGAAGCTAATGAGCAAAAAACTGGCCATCACTTCTATTCTTTGTGGATGCATTTTTCTGCGATAATTTATTTTTCTATATGACAGCTGTCAGCTTCCCCAGCAAGCAATCCTATCGATCAGAATTCTCTTGAACTGCTTTTGCGCCACATTTGCCTTGTATGTTTCTTATCGCAACAAATAAAGTTGAATGAGGTTGTTGCTAGCAACTAGTGGGACAAGGCTGCTGCTAGCAACAGGAAATTTTCATGTCCCACTAACCGTTCTCAACTTTCCTTTGCTTCTCCTCATGTACCTTAGTACCTGTTGTCTTTTCTGTGAATTAGGATGCTTTGTTCATATGCATTTATTTTTACCCTCATCATTTTCATTTTTTTATATAAACTGGGTTAGAGTTTAGTATGTGGTAGACTCCTGGTAACGCGAATTCTCGGATAATATGAACAATGTGAGACATTTGGTTGGTTCCCAATAGGATGCAATGTAAAATAAACCAGCTTAAGACGAACTGTTTTGCGCATGATTCTGTTAAGACTTGCTCTTGCAGCGACCACGCGAAAAGGCACGCACAGGGTGTGGCACTCTCATGCAAAGGAAAAATTTATAAAACGCTTCCACGCAAGAAAGCGCACTCCAACAAGATAGCTTCCGCACAACCTCACGCCGTTGTGCGAAGAAGCTGTCTTGCAAGGAAGCTTCCTTGTCAATGCGGATAAGGCAGGGCACCTTCGCTCCTGCCTGTGTACAAAGCAGAGATGTCAGATCTCAGCATAGTGCGCGCGTCACGTACCACGCATTGCCGCTAGTGGTCTAAAAGGCATGTAGGCATGCAGTGCATCTGCTCGTTGACTTAGGGCTTAAACACTAAGGAACCGAATTTTTAAATGACACAATAGCGTAATATGCGTTATCGTGGCGTAGAGATGGCCATATATCAGTGTCGCATGGGCACTGTCTGCGGTGGACGGAAAGGAACACTGTACACTTGCTCACAGAGTTGATAACAACTCCACTGCAGGAGTGAAATAAGAGAGAGATGCACAGCTACCCATGTGAGCACTTTCAGAGAGCTCGGAGCCTAAAAAATCAAATCAGGAACAAAATAAAACAAATAGCAGTAGCTGCGGAAGAGAGAGCTGCAAAAAACGAAAACTAGACCAATGCTTTTTCTAGTAGGAAAACCTGACTTTGTTTCATGCCCTCAATGTTCAGCTCACTTCATGCATGTTCCATTTGCAATTATCCTCTCACTGCAAGGCAATTTCATTCACTGTTTTCACGCAATACATATTTGGACATGCATGGATAGCACATACCGTTTTTTGGAGGCATTTCTGTTAAGATTAACTTCTGATAAGGCAGAAATTTTCTGGACCCTTCAAGTTTGTCAAAGGGGGGGGTCTACTGCGTGTGTGTGTGTGTGAGCGCGCGTGCGCGTGCGTGCGTGCACGTTCGTGTACGTGCGTTTATATATAATCTCTTTGACGTGAACCTTATTCATAGAAAGAATAAGAGTTTTATATTTTATCCAGCACCATTTCTGAAGGTGCTACAGCATCACAACCAAAACTGCTTTGAAAAAATTTTTTTGTGCAGCCATTCGACTATTCGACCTTCGGACAATTCGGGCCATTTTTCCCTTCACGTTTTGATTAATGTGCTTTTACTCTATTGAGAAACCAGGACATCTTTTTTTTCAACCACACTTGAGTAAACATATCATTGCCTTGCATCATATTTCATGTGGTGCTAAAGCTTTTAGCTACATTTGCAAAGAGAGATAGATCCAAAATACTATTTGTAATCATAAATATCCATAAAGCAAATCAAGTTTAGTTTTGAATCATATTAAGGCGTGGTTCTGATAATTGAAACAAAACTCTCTTGTCTCTTGAGGTTTTAATTGATAAGAGTCTACTGTAATTCACCCACCTGAACGGCGTGACTCATCAGGTGTGCATCCCGGCGCTGAGAGGCTTTCTCAACGCGCAGCTGCAGACCGCCTGCCAGTGCCAAGATGGGCACGATGGCCACCAGGGCCAAGGCCAGCTTCCAGCCAAAGGCAAAGGCTAGTGCAAGGCTCGTGCCGAGGGTCACCAGAGCCGTGAACATCACAGCCAGACGATAGCCAGCAGCCTGTGACATACAGTGAGCTAGTGTCAGCAGCCGTCTAAAAGCAGCCTAATCACATGCACTAGCTTTGCTCAGCTTTGACACATGCACAGTAGTATATCACTGTGTTTCAGAATCAAAACGTAATGCCACGCTCTTTGTTAACAGTGATGCCTGTAGCATCTTCGGTGACTGTCATGATGGCCACCAAGTCAGCTGAAATGTATGACAACACCTTTAAATGGACCAGGTATAAGCTATGGTTTGCTTTTGGCAACTGTTACCTCTGTCATTTTCTTTGTCACACAGTTTCTTGTTGCTGTTTTTTTTTATGGCAAAAGTGTGCCCTTTAAACAATGCTTTCATACTCTTCATTCTTTCTTTGCTACTGTGCTGTTACTCCTACATGACAGCACTGAAGACCAAACACTGAGGAATTTTTTTGGCATGCTGCTTCTTTCAGCTTTCTTGTAATTACGAGACTAGCATGCGCACAACAATCAAGACTGAGAAAATTTGGTTCGACATGTCATGAGCATAAGGATATGCAAGAAATAGTGCTGAAAAGCATGTGAACACATGAACAGGCACCATGAAAATCACTTGAACAGGAGCTGCTGTAGCTCAGTTGGTACATCACCACATGAGGTCATGGATTTGGATCCCACTGGCAATGTGTGGTTGTCTTCTTCTAATTTCATTTAAATTATCTTCCATCTAGAGAATTCCTCACTCTTATCAACACTACCAGTAAAAAGAAACATTCCCCAATGCCTTCCTTGGTTTGAATGACTGCTGGCTTCTTTCACATGTAGTATATTACATAACCAGCCCCTTATTTCCCTACCCTTGCGTGCTCAATCACCTGAAGTTTTTAACAGTACATAAGTGACTTTGGATTTTGCCTTTGAAATAGTCCATAGTAGCCAGCCTCGTAACTACAACCACGTGTTCAATAGCAGGATGCCACAGCCCCTGAGCAACAGCAGAGGGTGTCATGGAGCGTAAGATGCACGTGACTAGCAGTAAACAGTGTGAAACACGGAAATTTTAGTACTATAAATACATAAGTTCTCCACCATTTAAAACTGTTCTTGCACTGCTTGAAGTATCAGAATAAGGTACTGCACTCACGGTTTTGACAACAGGTACATCAGTAGCAAGCCGTGACGCCAGTTTGGCCGACGAGTGGGAGTCTTCATCAAACCAGCCAATGTGCTGCCGTAGTATATTCGCCAGCACGGCTACCCGTAGGCGAAATGTCAGGTTTTCACCAGCGATGCCCACTCCAAGTGTCTGCACAACATATAAGCCACACTTCAAACATTTCTTCTTGAATGTGCAACATCACTAATAATGTACAGTTTTGCCAAAGTCAAACCAATAGAACAATTAAGTATGTCATGACAGTATAATAATATCAGCTACTATGATCCAACCACTGATATGCCAAAAATCTGCTGTCCTAGGTGACATGGAACTGAACAGGCTATTACATCTTGGCTGTATACGAGTAGGACAGCTTATAAGAGGACGCAGCATACATTTGGTATGTTGCAATTTCAATACAATGAGAAATGAAGGACTAAGAAATATGACAGTAACAAGGTTCTCACCCTGAAGAAGTGTCCCAGGCCACTAGCTGCTGCCAGCACGAGAAACATCATGGACCAGAAGAAAGCAGCATCTTTCATCTCTTCACCAACCAAGGTGAAAGTCTGTGACATGAGTGGAGGTAAGACGCAGTTGTTAGCAGTGTTTTCTTCACTATGTATTACCTCACAGATCAAAGCAAGAATAAAATCACACTGTCTATATAGTATTGCTTCACACGTGCTACTGAAATAATTTTAACAAACTAACGACATGTAAATATAGCTTGATTGGCATCGTGTCTTTCTCTCTTTTCTTCCTTCTTCACTGCTTAGCAATGTAATTATATTGCTATATATAGCCTTCAGAGAAGAGGTAACAACATCATGCAAAAATATATTGGGCTTGGGTGTCCAGGCTGAGAAGCCCTAGAAAAGCATTGCACCATTTGCACAATGAGTCAACAAAAAAGGGCGGTCAGGCATACCAATTAAAAAAAAAAGCTAATGATTGCAACAGAATGCATGATGAAATGCGGTTATCTTAGACTAAGAAATGACTTGTGAAGCTTTAGAAAACTGGACCACACATTGCAAGGTCACTAGCACCTTTTGGAAATGTTTTCACTTAAAAGAATTTTCAGATGCTCACATGAAAGATCTCACTGTAGAAGACAGCAAACACAGGCAGGGAGGCTCCGACAACAAGAGACGCCAGAGAAACCAGAAAAAACCAGCCACAGTCTGGCCTCGCCTTTCGCAGAATCTTGCGCGCTGATGGCAGCTCCACGTCCTCCTGCAAACAGCACCGCGTTTGTGAAATAAATCACAAAAGGATTTGAAAAAGCAACATTTTCAGAGAATTTTGGTTACACAAACTTAAAGAGTAAGAACTGTTGAAAAAGAAAAAAAAAATTAAAACTTAAAAACTAAAGCAAGGAAAACATTTCAATTAGGAGCCACAAAACAAAAGAACACTTTAATAATAGTAACGCTGTAACAGTACAAGAAAAGGTAAGCGGATTACTCTTTCTATTTCAACCACTCTGCATAAATTTTTAGAAGCTGGAGCTAGAGACAGTTCGAGATACTATGAAAAAAATACCCTTCCTACTACTCCATGGCCGGATGAGTAAAAGAAAAGAAAGAATAGTCTTCCCTGAAAATGTGTCATCCTATATCAACTATACTTTTATTTTTTGAAGCATCAAAATAAGGCTGCTTACAAGAACAGGCAAAAGAATTTTCAGACATTGAGGTTCGATTTGATGGCAAAGAAGAAAGATTGAAGCAGACCCTGACAAGAATAATTGAGAAATAATTGGAAAGTATGAACAATCTAGGAAACTCATGAATAAAAAGGTTGAAGAATTCAGGAGTGAGACGGTTACACTTAAAAGAGACCTTGCCTCTGCAATAGACGAAAATCACCAGCTCAAACAGGAAAGCAACCACATTGTGAAAAAAATTTAAGCTAAGGAGTGAGGTTGTCGACCTCCAGCAGAACAGTCTGAAGACGAATTTGGAAATAAAGGGCATTCCCTTAGCACAAAATGAGAACCTCTTCCATACAATGAGAACCATTTTCTCTTCCGTGAAATCAGATATTCAAGAAGCAGACACAGAAGTTATACACCGCATCCCAACAAAAGACAAAAATAAATCAAATATTGTGAAGTTCATTTCCCTGAAGGCCTGGGACCATGTCCTGACAGCATCTACGAAATGCCGGCTACGTACATTCGTTCCAGGTTTTGAGGACAATGATCTTATCTTCGTTAATGGACACCTGTGTCTGACGAATAAACTACTTCTAGGGAAAAACGAGAAAAAGAGTGGAAATACACATGGGTATCCAGGGATAAAATCCTAATGAGGAAAGCTCAAAAACAAAGGTACTCCATGCGACATGGGTAGGTGACCTGAGCAGAGTAGTCTAATCTGATGGTGCACACCACATATTATACCTTTTGAAATAAGAGTTCGAACCTCACATGTCACTGCCTTAGATGTAGTTTTGCTATTTTAAAACAAACCTCATGCTACCTTTTCACACCAGGTGCACAAGCAAGGACATACATGCCTCCTGAATGCTGACAGCATGTTCTTTGCTTTGTTGTGACAAAATGTATATATTTAAACATCAACATAGAAAACTGTAGTCAACGAATCAAACTTTCATATACTTAATAGCTGCACACATTTTCCAAGAATGTTAAAGTTGAAAGAAAAACACAAAGACTAGTCATAAGGCTGACAAGCATGTTCTGGAGACAAAAAAGCATCACAAAAAACCATTTGTGGACAGGAGGGGAGCGAAAGGTCACTAAAGGTTATGCACACCTTATTCCCCGTGAAAAAAAAAATCAAACCACATTTCTTGAACACGAGAGTTGGAGATGTGCAACAAACAGCAGAGTGCTTACCTTGATGAAGTCATCAGCCAGACGGCTGCATTCACGATCGAACGGTGAGATGCTGTCCAGTAGCAGTGCCTTCCTGCGTCTCCGCAGCAACTCTTCTTCATCGTCTTCGTCCCGTCTTGCTGGAAGAGACTCGGTGTCAAAATGGCTGCGTGCACAACAAAAGGAACAGCGTGTGGAGGGGATAGAAGCGCCCACTGATAAGTGATGTGTGAAGTCTTCAGCATAGACAGCTTTGGTCTCCAAAACACTCATGTCACAGCAAGAAATTATAATCTGCAAAGGTCACAGGTCAAACTGATGCACTGCTTCCCAAAACAGACTCATAAACTGTTTACAAGAGACCATTTCCTTTTTTAGAGAAGGCAGAGTAATCAGTGCAGCTGAACCAGAGTCTTCCACTGCACTAGTAAACATTTTTAAAGCAGGTGTAATGAACGGGTGTCCCAAGCTGTTTGTTAAGAAAAACTATCTAATAGACATGGTTTACGCAAAAAAGCGTACAGGTGCTAAAAGACGAAGACAAGCACACTCAAGACAGGACAGGCAGGCGCCTGTCCTGTCTTGAGTGTGCTTGTCTTCGTCTTTTAGCGCCTGTACGCTTTTTTGCGTAAACCATGTCAAGCTACAACCAACTAGCTCAAATGAAAGTCTTGCTGTATCTAATAGATATGTAGAACTGTCATTGCAAAAAAATTGCAAGCTGAATAAAATCAATTGATTAGCAAAAAAGAGGCTGTTGTTTTTGTAGCATTAAGCACTCGGCTTTTCAGGAAGAAAAAAATAAAAGAAAGAGAACAAGGCTTCTTATATAGAAATTTGTAGCCAAAATGATTTCTACAAGTGAGTAAATGGATGAGTGACTCTGAAGCTGTTTGAGTGGCAAGAATGGTAAAGCAAACAAGCAGGTGGTTCGTTGGTTGGCAGGGCACATTCAAATATTCAAGTGACACTGAATGACTGAAGTGTAAACAAATAAACAGAAAAATGGCTCACTTGCAACTAAGCCAGAAAATGCCCAAAACCATGCAAAACTGAGTGAACAAATTAGTGACACACCACACAAGCCATATTCCCAAGTGACCATTTTTGTCAATGGAGTTACTTTTGCATGATACAGTGTCTGTCTGGTATGGTGTCTTGCTCCAGATGAGAGTGCTGCACACAACAAGTCGGCGTGCTCTGTTAAATGTAATGCACCAGCTGCACTTGACAGCATGCACTGAGTTTGCAATATGCCGTCCGTCAAAGTGCCGCTGTCAGTAACAACAGTGTCAACTTTGCCTACAGATTAAACGTAAAAATGTTTGTGGCTCGCTGAAAAGTGGTTTGGTGGACTCTCCTTTTTAAGCTGACACTATGGTCCTTGTCAGCATAAGCTATGTTAAATATAAACCCTAAATTCAAACTCCACATTATTCAAACAAACCTTCAGTTCCTTTAGAGTTCAAATTATCAAGATTTAACTGCATTCAAACCTTTCGAAAGGAACTAACAGGAGTGCTTTCTGTTGAACACTCATTACAGAGCACCTCACAACTATGCAACGTCAAATTAAAACTGACAGAAATCATGCCCAGCCACAGATTTCTTTCATTATGCCAGATTCCGCCACCCAACCAACAGACATACCATAGAAGCGATGGCTCCGAAAAATGTCTCCAGAGCAAGGGTTCAATGTTCTAGAAGTCACTCACATGGCTGGCAAGCATATAGTCAAGCAAACGAGCTCACCGATTGGAGTACAAGTTTCTGGTGGTGCGGCTGGGGGCTCGGAATCATCGTCTGAGAGCTGGCTGAGCATAAGCTGAAAGTAGAATCCCTTCTTCGCCACCAGGTCGTCATGTCTGCCCTGCTCCACAATGTGGCCTTCGTCCATCACATACACCATGTCTGCCTCCCGTAGCGTTGACAGCCGCTGTGTTACTATCAGCGTTGTGCGCCGAGGACTGCCCTGAAAGTAGACGTACTGGTTACTTGCCATCTTATGCAATGACGTGCTTCCATGTTTTACATTTTAGGTACCTTTGCCAATTCCCCAACCATAACAAAAAACTTTTAACTCGTTATCCTGAGTATGCAGGCCACATAAGTAACTGCAGTTTCTTTGAGAACAGACACAATTAATGACTAATATGGTATTCCTGTGTGGTCAAAAGTCACGTAGAGTTTATCCTGGCTTTTTGCAAGCCTGAGCATTCAGTTTACGAGTAATTAACACACAAACGGTCCGTAATAATCAGTAATGCACATATAGCTGTACAAGCAGAAGGAAATGCGATCCCCAATAAACAAAGGAACAGAAGTGAAATGACAGAACTGTCAGACAAAAAAAAAAACACATGTGAAAGTTGATTTATAAAATTTGGATTGTTATGTTGTCATTAGGATGTATTGCTGGGTTGAGCTAGAGGACAAGGCATCACGTGGTGTGTGTGTTGAGCAATGGGCTACTGCTTAACCTTCGCAGTAGCCAGAACATGACACTTCTTTCATGACTCTTATGAACTGTTTCGAGTATAGATGCAGTGGAGAAGCCCGCTTAACCAAGTATTCAAACATAAGGTGGAGAGACAGATAATTTCCGCAGCACATACCAGGAACAAAACGTACTGAACTGGGGTGAACTACAAGCATGGGTGAAATACAAGCATATTTCAAAACAAGCAACATAGGGCTTGGTTGAAGCAACCATCTGATAGAAACAAATGCATCATGTTCCAATGTAGATTTTCACCTTTGCAAGGGAACGCAAAAGGTGGACTTCAGAGGCAGCATCCAGTGCACCCGTTGCATTGTCCAGAAGCAGAACCCTGGGAGTCTTCACAACTGCGCGGGCAATCGCTATTCGCTGACGCTGCCCTTCACTTAGCTGGCAGCCCTGCTCTCCAACCTCAGTCTCATAACCCTGAGAAAAAAAAAAGGGTAAAAAAAGTACAGACATCAGACCCCCCGTTAGGTAGCCTCTAAAAAGTAAGTATGTGCAGCACCACAGAAGTGGGTGATTGACAGTGTAGAGCATCTTCAGGAGATGAAGGTAATATTATGCATTCGCACATGTAGACAGGTAACCTTTCTAGCCTGAACACATTATTTAACAACTCTTATGGAGCACAGTTTTTTTTCTTTCTGCATGTTCCTATGTTCTCTCCCTGTATTTCTGCCAATCACATTCAGCGATTGTAGTTAGCGTATTGTTTTTCGAGTGGCTACCACTTCTCTGAACTGTTTCGATACTGCAGCGCCATTACATTGCTCTTGCATTTTTTCAATGCTTTCTTACATGCTTTCTCTCACACATGCACACTTCTAGGAGTACAGCTGGCATATGCTTCTCCAAGATGAAAAGTTGTGGACGACTGAGAGAAACTTAAACTAAACTCAGTGCAGATCTTTCCTCATAAGTGTCTGAGCCATGCCTAAAACTCTGAAACAAAGCATATGTGACACATGCTGGACAGACATGCAAGGGCACTGAAACAAGATAAGATAAAAAGTAGTTAAAAGACAAAAACAAAAAAGCAGCTACATCATTTGGTATAATATGCTTCAACAAAGAAATGTTTAAAATGAAAGTAACCCTTCAACGGGATGATGCAGTATTAATAATGAAAGCATGTGAAGTACTCAAAATTCCATCTTTCCACTTGAAATGAAAACCACCAAAACTGGTGACCAGAACTGTAATTGTTTACAGTGAGTGCCAGATCATTTTAGCACTTTGTCTCCTCTTTTTTTGTTTTTTGCTGAAAACAATGCACTTTTGCATCAGAATTGGAAAAATTATGTTTCATATAAAACTTTCACAGTATTACTGTAAATGCAGAGTCACTAGAATAATTTATATTTCAGCTGAGCCTTACGATAATGAACCTGTAATAACCGAACTTCCACCCCGAACAGATGTTCTGGTGTCTCAGAAACGAACCCTCTAACCCCTTTTCCTGCTCAGCATGTGGCGACACCTAGCTGCTCGAATACGACACCCAGGGCACTGCAAGCTTGGCCTGTGATGCCGCACACCAGTTCCCATGGTGCCACATGTCATGCCTTCCGTTGCTGCGACATGACTTGTGCTTTAGAATCCCGTCTAGTGGCTGTGCACCCTATTCTCACACCACTATATGAAGAGGACCCTCCTCTCCTTTGCTAAAAAAGGGCACAGTGCACTCCATCACGTGCAGCTCTTCTCCATGCTTTTCCTGAGCAGGTTGGCTACATGGACATTTTAGAAACATTCAGTTTTGCAAAGAGCTTAATCAACCCTGCCTGTTGTGTATGATCAAGTGGTCTTGTGGGAAGCCTTTGTCAGTACCACTGTGTAGGAAAATAATTCTCTCCTTTTTCCTGCCAGTGCTATAGACAAGCTACACCGTTATCACTTTTCATTGCAGTTTGGCTTTGGCACCTCTCAGCCGTGTTTTGGCTTCCTGCACTATATATGTCAGCATGTTGTATTTCATGGCAGTGAAAATCTCGCAGAAACAAAAATTTTTGCCTTCCCAGAAGACTTCATTTTTGAGGGGTTCGATTGCCATCCGTAAAGAAAATGGCTAAACACAGAGAACAAGCAAGGAAAATTGGCATTGGTGGGACAAGGGCTGTACCAAATTACCAGCTATCGGAAAGCAGAGAGAAAAATTCACAAGACACGGCTATTTTTATTTTCTTCTATCAAGAGAGCCCGTGGCTCACAATGTGGACTTTACCTTTGGGAGGCTGATGATGAAATCATGCATGCCAACAAGTTTGGCTGCCTCGACTACTTCCGTCATCGTGGTCTCCTCCTGGCCAAACTGGATGTTCTCGGCGACGGAGTAGTTGAACAGAGTCGGTCGCTCACTCACAAGGCTCACCTTTGAACGCAGCCAACGTACACTCAGCGAGCGCAAATTCACACCATCTAGAGCGATCTGCGTTGAAAGGATAGTAACAAGAAAAGCATTTCTTGTGCACTGACTTCTGACTAAAGTAATTTCTTATGTTCAGGTTTATTCACCAGACATAAGCAAATGAAAGCAACACTCAGTTTGACCACGAAATGGCATATACAACCAGCATTTTGAAAACAGAAGTCCTACTTTATAGTAGTTCCCAACAGGCACTGATTAGCAAAGGCTGAAAAACCATACAAAGAAAAGTTTTTTGTTTCCACATAAATTTGACATTACATAGTGCTGTGACACGAATTGAAGATTAGAAGTCTTTCAAGTATCTTCTGAAAAAGTCCCATCCTGAGTACACTTTTCTTTACTCCAAATCATGAATTTGCTTATGAGAACCCTGCTGATAAGATTTATGATAAGTTGCAAATGGAACCAATCACTGCTAAACAATCCATTTTCAGAATGAAATATACACCAACACTCTTCACAGGACTCCATGGGTTGACACATTTGACTGAATGCACAACAGAAACATACTGGTGTCAGGAAATATCGAACGCTGCGACAAGATGCTATACCAGCTTTTGTATCACATAAAAGGAGTAATAAAACCTTCAAAGCTAACCGTTTCGGCAGTGATCACAGCAAGTGGTGCATTGGTCCCATCTTCAAGGTGAAGTTTTCCCATACTATTGTTTGAAAGCTCAAAGCTTACAAGGACAACTTTTTGGCCCTTTAAAGTAAGGACTATTATGTTGCTAAGGTATTACGACTATTATGATCTTGTTAAGGTAGAAGTGTACGCTGCTTGTGGTCTCATGCACTACATATATCTAAAGCAGGGCAAAGGGCACAACACTCAGCACATTTGTTTCCAGTCTTTATTCCTTGTTCTCCTTTAAATGTCACACTGAGCTAACTAGAGCCAGTTACTGTATACCTCTCCATCAAAAATTTTACAGTGATGTATCTTTCTCAATTCCAGTTCCAATCTTTATACCTATATCTTATGCGCAGCTTTAAGGTGAGCCACAACATTAATGAGCATCAGCGAAATGGTAATGCTCAAATGAAAACCCAAACATACAGCATGCATGCCAACAGCACACTTAAGCATCCCTTATCAATGTAAGCCTCTCAAGCTCTAGAAGCATCATAACTGCAAAACTCCCATAAAAGCATAAATGACAGTAAAAAATAAAGTCATGCCCTTCTATACCGCATGTTACTTGCACACACTGCTTTCTCTCCCCAAATGACTAGACCTGCTGCTCACTGCTCAGTTTTATTCAGCCATCCCAGTGGTATCAGAGAAGAGGGCTTACCTCGCCATAGCAAGGGTCGTAGAAGCGGACAACCAGGTTGAGCAAAGTGGTCTTTCCTGAGCCGCTTGTGCCACACAAGGCCACCACCTGGCCCTCACTTGCTTCCAAACTGACATCACGCAGAACCTGGCAGTCACGGCAACAGAGCAGTAAGCATGAGTGAAGAATAAAAGAACTAGGGCCACCTCTTCCACCAAGTGCTTTCCTTAAAAAGTGTGGGTGATCTGACAAACCCAATAACTTGTGCCCCCGTTTTCATATTTTCAACAAAACCTTCTCTTTTGCAAGTCGCGACATTCATTTGGAAATTGGCACAAGTGATGCTGTTTCCCAAAGGGTCAGTGAGTGCCTGTCACTGCGATGCTATACGTATGTTCTGTTTGGGGCAATATATTAAGGCACTGCAATTTCTTTTGGACTTCAGTGACTTTCTTTTTGAATCCATTGGATTTCTTTGAATTTCCGAAGCATCCACAAGCGTGGGGCACCTTCTTTTAAACAGTCCAAAAGACGCGGATGCAGAAGGGACACACAGGACACACACAGCGCTGAGAGCATGATTGTGAGGAAGCATTTTATTGTTTTGTAAGGCGTCAGGCAACACAGCTGCAGTGCTGCTTATCCTCAAGAACTCAGCTGCTAATGCAATGACATCATTTAAAGCAAGCTGACCCTCCCTCCTTCTTTTCATTCGTCCAGCACGAAGCACTTGTAGCAACCAGCGTTAAAAAAGATGTGCTATGCAATTAATACAAGTTCTTTCAACTGCGGGGACTTGCCCTTTTTTCAACCCCACACAGATTATACAACATCATGCTTAGTACAAAATTCACATATCAAAATGTGCAACACTGTTCAATACAGCATGCCAGAACCATTTTTTGCTCATCTCTTGAACGTTGAACAGTAGTTCCAAATGGCGTGCGACTAGAATTTCTCTAGATCAGCACAAAATCCTGGAATCTGTCTCTTGCAGCTCTCCAATTCTCATCTTGCTGAACCATGCATGCAGACAGTAAAATTCTTTCTTGCAACTCTTATCCCTTGGCTGCGAGCCAAGTGCATCTGTGAGGATCGTAGCAATATAAGGTTCTGCCCATGTGAACGTGAAACATTGCTCATTCAAGAAATATGAGTGCAAAGACTGCTTTTAGTATCATAGATATGTCTTCTACATTCCAATTCCCTCACAGGAAAGCCCAACAATGAAAGTTGGAAGCACACAGACACTGCCTGACAAACAAGACCCATATTGCTCTCAGTAAAACGTACGGCAAAACTAATGTCACATTATAATATCGGGTTGAATGGACAAAGCAGAGGAGACACTCTACTGATAAAGCAAATCATGGTTAGAACATCAATCCCTAGGCAAGCCAGTGAAGAAGCAATTTATTTTTCATTTCTTTACGTTGATACTACAGTACAAAGAGTGGTGACACACTCGCACAGATACCACATGCCAGATATACAAGCAGAAGCATGCAAACAAGAGCACGGAGACAGCGTGAGGTGTTTGACTTGGTTTTGTTGGAAGAGTCAAGTTGCGTCCTTACCATATGACCAGGGAACTTGGGATAAAAAAAGCTGACATCCTTAAAGGATAAATCAGATGTGAACTGCTTCAGCTGCAATCCAAGCTCAGAGTATGAGTCAATATCAGGCGTCTGAAAAAAGGAAAGCAAACAAAACTTAAATAAATTAAGAAAGGGACATCAAGGTCGCCTAATAAAAATACGAATCCCAGTTCAAAATATCACATTAAGTTTTGTGGTTAGAAATGACAATCTCAGTACGTAATAAAAAAAAAAAAACTAAGGCTGAAATTTTTATGCTTCCAATCCTTTTGGCCAAACTTTATTGTTTTTGAAATCCTATAACCTATGCAGTAATTGCTTGTTTACACTAACTATAAAACGAAGCTAAACATTAGAAAAACACGAGGCTAATAAAAAATACTAGGCAGATGGTATTGAAGCATACAGATGAATGACTGACAAGAAGCATTCATAATAAGCAATATTTTTGAATATAACAATGATTCTCTTAGGAATTTTAATTTCAATTTGAATTTATTGATTTATTTGCTCTCTTCCTTGTACCAGCCAGAGCTGGAGGGAAAAAAGGCCATGTGAGGGATTGGCAATCCAAGAATGAGCTTCTGTATCAGAGTCGCTTAAATTGGTACAAGCAAGAAGAAAGCATTCAGTTTATTTCACGCACTTTTTCTATATCCCATAACACAGAGCAACGTTCACTGCTTCCACGACAACAGCCCTCTGCTCTCAAGTTATCAGGACTGACTGATAACACTTAGTGTAAAGGGTTTTTTTTTTTTTGTTTTCAGCCACTGAATTTTCATTCTATTCAATTTCGTGGCGGCATCGCCACTGCGTTGGAGGTCAATATTTTCAGTTTAGATTCAGCCAGAACCACTCTTTCAATACTGCTTACTCTAGCCACGACTCTTCTCATTAAAGAATTCACACCAAACTGACAGCAACACAGTAAGCCAAAGTCAGTTCATCACTTCGTAATGCAATATTTCTGCCCTGCAAATTGGTCATCCTTGGCCTCAATACCATGCGAGTGTGACTGCCCACATCTTTCACGACCACTTGAGCATAGCATAAGCGTTTGCATATACCTAAACTCCTGCTTTATTAAAGTTGAAACTTTTCAACGAAAGCATGTTACAGTTAACTTTATTTGTGCAGTCTGTAAACACACAACAAATACACATATATTTATAATTGACTTGAAGAAAGAGAAGTGTCGTCCGTGCTACCAACAGTAAGGGTTTACAACATTGTTTACTTATATTTATTCTTGTTCAGTTTATTATTAGTCTATTGTCTCACATGACAGGTGCCCTCATACACATCTGCTTTAGAAAAATTTTTTTTCCTGTGGCAATTTACAATACCCAGTGATGAATCTAAACACAAAAAAATAAAGGGGAACAATTTAAGCAGCCATTCGGGAAGTAGAGGCGTCACCTTATTTAAAGCAGAGCAGCTGCGTAACAGTCAGCATTTACGCACTTACACTTACATAAAGGTGTCCTTGAAAACTTTCTTTGTTGCAGAAAGATAAATTTTCAAGGGTCATATCGAAGAATGAATTTGACAAATACTTTCGTGTACATACACAAAGGATGCTAACCACAAAAATATACACACGTACATAATAGATACAACATGGACACACATTAGAAATATAAAACTCCACACACAGCTATGTGTATTGTCGTGTTCAAAGCAGCCTGCAACATGAGACCTTTGGTCTGAGGATGCTTCACGAGGCACTGCATGCCAGGAACAACCAAAGAGCGATGGATTAGCTAATATAAAACGGGAAAGGTTCCCTCCAGGGTTTGCAACCATTTAGTGCTGTGTATGATGCAGCATTAAGCTATAAACCACTACACATACTCTGGCTGCAGGTTGTAAGTGTACACTTTACATGCAATAAAATTAAAATGAATTTTTGTATGCATATGCAAGCAGTACCACGTGGTGCCAAACACAACCATTATTTATACCTAAAGCTGACAGATTTTCTAATGATAGCATTCAGCCCTCCTTGCACGGCTTATTATTTGTGCACATGGAAAAGCGGAAGGTGTGCAAGCCTTGATTGGGTCATGCCATGGCTAAGCACTGCTTTTTCATCCACTGTAAGGTATTTGATGACTCCTTAAGTAGAGATGCAGACGTCAACATTGGTGGAAGGCTTTCACACCTGTTGCAACCATTTCTGCCGAGCCTCCAGGATTTTTTGCGCTGTGGTTTTACTTAGGAGCAATAAAAAAGGGAAGAAAAGCAGCAACCCTCCTGAAAGCCTATGAAAATCAATACCAGCCGTGCCACGACATAAGTATAGTAGTACCTGCAATAGGAAAAGAGAAGAGAACAGCGAGAGAGAAAAGGCAGGAAGGTTCAGCAGATGTGTTTCGTCAGCTACCCTGCACAGGGGAGAAGAGGATGAGACGACAGGAATGAGACAAGAGCAGAAAGGAGAACAGGTACAGTGAACATGCACTGACGTGCATTGAGTTTATAAATGGTCCCCCGAGGCCTGCAGACTTAATTTACTGCAGTCACAGTCAAACGGCCTATGGGTTATGGAAAAGTTGGGCCATGGTGCAGGTATCTTAGCTTTTAAGAAAGGTCTGGCGTAAATTTGGCTTAATCACATCCACAGGGCCCTGCATGGGGTGTCGAAGCAAGGACAGAGGCACGGGTTGTTGTTTATGGTTTGTGGTTTATGGGGTTTAACGTCTCAAAGTGACTCAGGCTAGGAGGGATGCCATAGTGGAGGGCTCCGGTAATGGATAATTTCGACCATCAGGGGTTCTTTAACGTACACTGACATCGTACAGTACACGGGATGTCGGTGCGCAATTGTTTCCCGACACATTAGCTTCTCAATGCCAGGCTGAATCGCGTGCACTACACTGCTATTACTTGGCATCACCTGTCCAAATGGGATTTTGTAAGTCCGTAGTCCTGTACAGGACAACAGTGCCCATATGAGACCGTGGTGATACAATTTACACAAGAAAACAAATCTCTCAATACCACATTCCTTCAGCCAAGTATAGAAAACTGGGCAGGCTTGTCTCTCAGCTAAAATCATCTTGGTGGTGGTGTCAGCCTTGCCTCCCAGGCTGTCTCAGGCATGAGGTTCATTTGTGCGAAAGGAGTTAGGTGTTAAATTGTCTCGTAACCTCCGTACAAAGTACTTGCCAAGCAGATGGAGCACATCTTAGAGAACCAAGTCAACTTGTTTTGCTATTTTGTGACATGGAGTAACAACAACATGAGCAAGCACACTTGTAAGCTCTTTTGTATCATGTGTCCTTCACAGTTACTAGAATAGTAATTGCACACAGACGACATGACAGGATGGGCACTGACTCCAACTAGTTTATTGAAACAGACATTTGTACATTGATTTCGAAAGAATGCAGTAAGTGCATTTGCATTTATGACCATCAAAAGAAAATGCACTGGAGACCAGGAGACCAGACAGCTTATTATCGCCTATTTTCTAGTGATCTGAATTTGCTTGTTCGCAGAGAGACTGAAGTAGTGTTGATGCACATGTTGCCTCTGTCCTTAATAAAAAAAATGCTGTGCATCAGCACCACTTCAGTCTCTCTGTGAGCAAGTAAACTCAGATTACTAGCAAATAGGTGATAATATGTTCTCTAGTCTCCTTAATCTATTATGTTTTTTTTTTTATGGTATTAAATGTGCATGTGCTTACTGCTTTCTTCCTAAATCGTTGTATTAGAGTGTGTGTGTTTTAATAAACTCGGTTGGAATCAGTGCTTGTCCTGTCATGTCTGTGTGTGCTCATCTGAAGTAAGTAGCATTGAATTACTATTCTAGAAACTGCGCATTACCAATTAACCCCGCAACACTCTTCTTGTGAGCTAACCCTCCCCTTTCACTTAATATTATCATTTAAGGCCGACAGGGGAGAAAGTATGTTAAAAAATAAAAGGCAAATTGACTAGTGCCAACAAAACTGAACAACACAATGTACATAAGGCAAAAGTGAGGCGGTTAGTTTACAAAAAACCAATGCCAAACTAAGACAAATAAACATACACAAAGATCGAAATCATGTCGACACACGACAGTCAAATGCTTGTCCATTCTCAAATTTCAGAGAATCGAATTCTGCCTTAGCTAAAGCTCTCTATTTTGTCTTGTCATTCACTTGGGTTAACAGGAGGTATTATTTCTGGCTTCTTCAAATGTTAGGGATTTCTTATTATGGCCAACATAACGAAAAAGTTAAAACAAAGTACTTCATTTTATTACTCCACATTTGCTAAAGTCACTGAAACTTACCCTGTCAATCACCTCGAAGGCACGGCCAGCTGCCATCTGTGCCACCGCAATGCTGTTGAGCTGTGGCAGTGCATTGCCCAGTGAGAAAGAGCCCACCATGACCGCAAAGAAAACCTGCACCAAACGTCAGAGTGATTCACAAGTTCGAGCATTTTTGTATTCTGCCTGCTGGATAGGACAAGTCAGCATCTCTCACAAAGCACACAAGAAGCAATAGCAAGGGCCAGTACTCACAATAAATGCCCTGCCAGGGTCCAGCCTCGATGCTGCCACAAGAACAGAACTGTACCTGAAAGCAACACAGTAAGTAACAAGAGTAAGAATGCAAAGCCTTCCCAAGTACATTGTGCCCACACAAGTACACATTAAAACTGATTGATTGAAAGTCCTTTATTTTGAGAGGAAGGCACCAGGCTAGTGTAAATGGGGAAAGAATGTTAGTCACACTCAAGGTCCGAATCAGTATACTGCCCATTTTGCTCACATTGAAATATCACCCAAAGTACCTAATGGCAGAATATAAAGAACGAAATAAGATGAGTGCCTGAATGGAATGTAACCACGATTTGACAGAATGTCAATTTTTAGCTTCTAACGTTTTCTTTCTGCATCTCATCAAAGAATGCTGTCCTTTTAAAAATGACAGGATATCGAAGCCTTGAACGAAGGGTTCCCAAAACTGGTTTCCACAGAACCTTAACGTTCCTAGGAGAACTTTTGGACTCCCCAGGAACCTAAATCCATACATGCCTGAACTCCCAAGTTTCTTTTAAACCATTTTATTCTTGGACTAATTATATAATTGCCATAGCAGGCTGTCACTTTACAGCCACTCATTTTGAAAAGAATTTGGGCACTTCTTGAGCCTCCATGCGTTTGCATGCTCCTTTTTGCATGCAGGCCGGGCAGGAAGGGACGGAAGCCAAGGCAGATGGGGTTTGTCAGCACTTCTGAAAGCACCGGAATTCCCTGAGGCTAAAAAGATTGATGATACCTGTTGTAAACAGTATATGTAAACACATTACTTTAGTACTAAAGCATCAGAAACTACATGTACATTGTCTTTAACAATTTCATCTGTTCCATTAACGTTACTGTTACGAACTTAACTAGCAAACAGGCACCATATTTCCTTGCATAATGAGCGCACCGGCTATTTTATTTGTCAAAATACAAAATTTTGCTAACATACTATGCTGGGCAATTAATGCAGCTGCAAATTGTTGTATACTTTGTTAAAAGATAAATGCCTTCATTATGCTCTAAATATAGCATATGAACTCTGCATATGATTAAATGCAAACCATGCAATAAGCATAAGCAACCTCGAACTGCCAACTACCTGCACATTCGAAAAGCCTGCCAATGCATCCATGTTTCACATCCAGACTTACCAGAAAGCAAGTGCGTAGGCACCGTAGAGGACCACAAATGTGAGGCCAAATCCAAACGCCATGGCAACATACTTGCGTCGTGCAGCAGTCTTGCCTGCTTCTAGTGCAGTCATGTACCTGAGTATAAAGAGAAAGTTCAGTCCATGACACCCTACACCAGCAATGCAAGACAGAAATCATGCGCTAGTAATACTAGCATGCAATGCATGACGGTACATCAACTCAAACTGAAATCTGCGCTTGTTGAGATGCAAACTTAGCGCACTGGCTTGCTATGACAAAAGGTATTTGCACAAGTAGCCCCAATCCTGTACAAACTTTTCATCAAGTGCATATGCCAATCTGCACATAGCCTCAAAGAAAGGCATTGAAATGCTTAGGCAGACATGCCAAATGGGCTGCAATTGTGGTGCTAGCGAGAATTGGATGTATATCACAAAAAAAAAAATATATAATGAAGAATTACAATTACTGATGAGGTCTTGCTAAACTAAACTTGCATGAGAAAACTGAAAAGGGGACACAGAGTAGTGGAGGCACAAGAGAGAAGACAGGCTCACCGTTGCAGCTCGCTGTACTGAGCACAGAAGGCAGCGACCGTCCGGATCTTGCTCAGCACTTCCAGGGCCACGCCTCCAGCCTGAGCATACTTCTCTTGCTCCTTGGCTGCTGACTGGGACACCATCTGAACACCACACATTGTGGCACCATGGTAAGTGCTATGCCCCGCAACTAAAACCTTTCAGTTGGCGCTTCTCAAATCAGGTCCCACGAAAGCATTTCAGAGGTGAGGTGTTTGAAGCCTGATACTTTCATAGCTGGATAATGGTTGTGCTCATTCACCCATCACACCTGAGTCGGGTGACGCTTTTTTGTGGACCAGCGCTCTTCGAATGCTATCCCTCAAATGTACTTAGAGCTGTAGTTTGATAAGCCCCTGCAACTTTGACCAACTCGGAGAACAAGTGATTAAGTTATTGTGTGTCAGTAATTCACACTTTTTAAAAGTTTTTAAACCAAAAATTGAGCCTTGTGGACAATACACCACGTGGACACTGTAGATCGGATATTACGGTACATCACCCAACTGAACACAGTTCTTAAATTTCGCAACAATGGGCACAACTTCTTTTTCAACTGTCTAACATTACTGCAGTGCTGCAGGAATTGTCCTCTGGTGCAATGACGACAATGGCGATGGTTTCCTCTGGTGGTACAGATGATGGCACGCACAGTTTGAACTGACTCTCTTTAGAGTACAGACTCTCACTAACACCACCAGCGCTCTTAAAAATGAATGGCACTATGCAGAAGTGCCATTCTGCACAAATTAAATAAATGGTGAAGTGTAGCCCCTCTTGAGCTAGCTCCAGAAGTGTCAGCTAATTCAGTGGACCTGAAGTAAGTTATGCGCATGCTACCTTGCATTCATGATAAACGGCACTAAATGAGCTTGGCCACCACGTAGTCCTTGGCCGCTGAGACACTGGCACTCGTCAGAACCACCCAATGCAAAGCGAATATGCTAACACTCTCTTGCGTTTCTCTTTTATGCCAGTGATCAGAAAAGAGCACACAGCAAGGATGCGGCTACCACAACTTTGTTACAAGTATATTTCCCAGCATTCATATTAAATGGCCAGAATACATGCTGGGAAGCATGAGTGGTCATTTTGAAAGAAGTCCATCACTGAGCTGCGACGCCAGCTCACGAGGTCCCCGCAATTAACAGGAGGATGCACACCAACTTGAGAGACATCAATAGGTACGGCTTCTGATGATGATGATGGATTTTTATGGCGCAAGGGCATCTATGGCCAAAGAGCGCCATGGCACAAGGTATTTTTTCAAATTCTCAAGGTGGGGTCGAAGACCCATTTCCCAAGCATTTCACCCTAAATAAGCCGAGCACCAGACCAGGGGAAAGCTTGTACCCATTGTATCACCGGTGGATACCTGGCGGCACTGGGGATCAAACCCCGCACCTCCCGCATGCGAGGCGGATGCTCAACCACTTGGCCACCGCTGCGGTGCCCGATAGGTACGGCTTCTACTGCATTCGCAAGTTGTGAATGACTAAAATGTTTTCATCTTCTTTGTCTTAGTATTTGTCACCCTTTTCAATAATGCACAAAGAGTCCCAGACAGGTTCACAACTGAGATTCACTGCTCTGAGTCCTTAAAAAAGCACAAATATCAATGAAAGATAAAAAAAAAGTTATTTCTCTACTCCCTCTCCTGTTTTCTATCTACAGGACCAGTTCTTTTAGGCGGCATCAAAATAAAATGATATTTAAGAACAAATTAAACAAAGATGGTGAGTTTCAAGAGAACTTACGTTTCCTAGAAAGGCTGAGGCAAAGGCAAGCAGTGGTGTGACTGACATGATCACCAGAGTGAGCTCCCAGCTCTCGACGAACCCCGTAGCAAAGCCGGTCACAAACGTGGACAGGTAGTGGATGAAGAGTCCTACTTTGTCACCCATACCCTCGCGTAGACGCTCCATGTCCCTGAAGAGGTAGGGAAAAAAAAAAACAATTTTCTACCAAAAAACAGCATTCTAATTTGCAAGAATGGCTGTTAAAGTAGTTTGCACATATGCATAGCAATTTCAAAAAAGCCATGAACAATAGAAGTAAAGTATCAATGATAAAAGCAATTTGGGCCTTCAAACGAGTGATGAGTACAACAAAAGCAAAACACTGTGCAGTTTTGTCTAACTCAAATGGTGACATGTTTGCAAAGCCATGCCTATAGAGCTGTCCATCTATCCAACAATTTATCTCATCCACATTCATGTTTTTGCCACTCTTTTCTGACACAAAAAAACTGCTGCAGATGTGACTTTATCACTAAAAGGTGGCAGCGAATCTCAAGGTCATGAATGACCTCATGAAGCACTGCAATGAAGGAAAATTTCTGAAGGCAATGGCTTGTCCATCCAGCCCTGTTTTATGCATAAAATACGATTTCCATACAAATAGACAGAAAAAAAACTGCAGGAAGAAAACACTTAAGCTCCACCTTAAGGGTATGATGCGATAGCGTTAATGGGTTAATGCCCATACATGCGGAATTGGTCATTCTCTACTTTATATTTATAGATTGCAGGGAGTCCTCATACCACTCCTGGCGCAGTGGTCCAGCAGCTAAGCGATACACCACATCCATATGATGGCAGGTGCTGCCACTGGTGGGACTTGTGAGACCCTGGTTGCTCTTCCCAAGAAATCTCACCACCAATCATTACCTGAACTGTCGCCTGCCATGGTGGGCAGTTTGGTCGCAATCCGATGGGCAGGTTGTGATGATAACGCAAGGTCACGTGACCTAGGTGGCCCACCTGCCACCTAGGTTGCTTCTCTGGAAATTTTTTGCGGATTTTTCACTCACGGCCAACAATGCCGACGAAGACTTTTCTGCAAAGCGAGGCCCTTAACACTATCGCATTAATGTCCAGTGTACTAACAGATGTGAAATGTTAAAGGTGGCATCCTTGACACTAGGTGCATGTAGAAAAACTGCAGCTAATATTTTCCTTCAATAGCAGGAACGGCCATAAGCTTTTTGAAACAGGCTTCCCTTATAGTATTTTCTATCAGAACTCTAGTGCTAAGAAATAAAGCACACATGAACTTTTACTTTCCCAAATATAGATTCCTCTTGCCAACAAGCAGAACAGGACTCTCACGGGTGCTGATAGAAGTTTTCAGAAAACTAAGTGTGTGTAGAAAATAATTTTGGTTACCTGTGCCAGTAATATTACAAAACCTCCTTGCATTTCTTCAATGACTATGACAGTTACTTGCTGCCATTTTGTCTGCTGCTATCAGTGCTGTGTACGTGCGCCCTTCTCGTCCTCGTGTTTTGTGCTGCGTCGGTAATGACCAACGAACTTGCCCAAACTTCCACTTTGTCGCTAGTCTGTCTGTCTAGCTTGAATCTTTACTGCTTGGCTAATCTTGGTAACTGATTTCTTTCAGTTTCATAATTCCTGATTATCATCAATCATTATACAGCCCATGACATGCGTTCCCCCTTGACCGACTCCCCCACCACTAATGCGAAGACTTGAAATGCATACAAGCTGTACACTGAACATAAACAGGTGCAAGTGTGCAATGGCAAAGCAGGAGTGCACTCTGTCTGTCATGCTCATCACCCTTTTCATCATTATAAAGTTAATAAATGCACAAGCCATTCTTTTCACATCAAGTGGTAGCTCCGACTATCTGATGGTGGCTGTGGCTACTGTTGAACATTGGAATAGCATTAAAGCGAAAAGTTCGTGTCATTTCATCAAAATCTTGCATTCACAGCAGTGTGTAGCAGGTTTAATGCAATGGTGCACTTTAAGGCAAGTGAATTTCAATTCTGATGCAATTCCAGTTGCTAGGAAGCTGAGTTCAGTTGACATTATTCCTATTGACACTTACTCATTCATTCTTGACGCAACTTCAGTAGCACGGTGCCTGTCAAACCAGGCCGCATCTTGCCGCAAGAGTGAGTAGAACAGTTCTTGCCGCAGTCTGTACAGCTGACGATCACAGGCTCTGGTCCAACACCATACCTGTCAATTAAAACGTACGTTCTCTTACAATAATAAAAAAAAATGCCAAAAGTGAAACTGAAGCCAACCAGACAACTTGTCAAACAACAGTGCATGCTGGACACAATAGTACAAGTCTTAAAAAATGACTGCTACTTAAATGAACAGCACTAAAAGCATTAAATGCTTTTCTATAACAGCACTGACTGCCTTGCTTAGAGTACGGCCCTGCATTTACAGTAATACCTGTTACAACTTGATAAGAATCTGAAACAAGGGGCCCTCGCGTAACATGCCAATAACCACATTTTCCAAAAGTAAATATTTTAGGAATACTGCTTGCTTATTGCATTTGGACATTAGCACGAAATTCCAGAGAGCAAGTGATTGGACAATAAACCAAAATCTGAGGGATTGGATTTGAACTATGTGAATTAAGTACCATATCAACAGTCAACTGCATCACAGCGTGAAAGTGCAAAAAAAAGAGAAATGAGAAGAGAAGAAAAGGAAGCAAACGTTTCCATTTTCTAGCACCGGCTACCAACATTAGGCTATTCTAATCTGTCTGGCTTGCAGGCTAGAGCAACATGAAGCATGCGAGCTCATCGAGATTAAAGTTCTCGCATACTAATCTTTCACGATCATCTTGGTAACACTGAGTGACTAAAAAAAGGCAGATAAAAGAACGAGTGTGAGAAATCACTCAACAGCAGTAGACAAAGAAAGTTTTGGTATAAGAAGAAATTAAACTGGCGTACATGAATAAACGAAGACACAAAGACGACCGCAGCAATGATGACATAGGTGAGTGCAAACTTGTTCATCGTGTTGTTGTACTCGAGGATCGTTACAGGGTCAAACATAGACATTGCCCCACTGCGCCGTATCGCTTCTCCAAAGGTCTCGGCCGGTGGCAATGTGGTAAAGTTGGTGCTGTCACCATCGTAGAAGCCTGCTTGTTGCTGGTGGATGAAGGCATTCGTCATGTGACCGAACACAATGGCCAATAGTGGCCAGCCGGCGCCATGCAAAATGGCAAAGATAGTGCCCAGGAACAGCAGGATGAAGTCTTGAGCAGTGGCATAGCGAAACTGCGGTGCAAATGCAACAAGTAAGAGGCGAATCCAGGTTAAAGTTCCTAACTGGTTAATAGAACAATTCCCAGTTGATTCAAACCTAAATCAATTGATCCTATCTGTAATCGACTGGGAATTGATCCATAAACCAGTCTGGAACGTTGGAACGTGCATATGATTTTTTCACCTAATGATGCAGTATGAGAAAGCCACACACCAAAATCCAAATAGGGGAAAATATACACTCTCTGAGGATGCCTCATGTAATATGAATTACAGCGTTGGCTAACTATCGAGCCATTGTGGAAACTGAAGCGGTGGGTACCTTTACGAGTTATATGTGGAACCAAAATGATAAAACCTGACAATAATCAATGTTCCAACAGAAATGGATGTGTCATCTAACTTGATCTTGTGTGCGTATAACCATGAAGTATGTAGAACAAGCCTGATAAACACCATTTCAAAGCTGCATCTGACAAAAATAGTTTTTGCCTATTATCAGCGATACCTGTTACAGTTGCCAGCTTGAAAAGCAAGGACAGATGCTGGCGTGAGCAATCAGGCCACACCTTACTGCATCCCCGGTACACTTAAATTGCCCGTGGCCAAGAAGCATCCAGTGATATACAAGGGCAGCACGGTCATTTATATCGTGTTTGATCCAACGAGAGTGAGGTGCTTGCGACAAACTCATGGAGATTCTGCACACTCAGAGGCATGATCGACAAAACGAAGGCGACATAATGTGGGTGCTCTAATCACGACGTACTGTATGTGGCTTTCAAGTTCCAAAAGACATTTCCTGCAACCTGCATTCACTCGCAGGACAAATTTGTGCCCATACACAACAAGTTCACCTTTCTTTAATTTATTCGAGCCGTAATTCGTGGCAAAGGTTACCCAAAGGAAATTGCACAGCGCGCGCGCGTATTTACCTCGCGAATGCTTGTCATGCAATGTAGCGTTACACCAAATAAATAATAAACGGTCCATGGAACTTACCAGTTTCCAGTAAGAGACCTTCTTTGGTCGCGGCCACCTGTCATTGTTCCTGCAAAGAGCACAGCACGGAACAGCTGCGTTACACTTATGGGCAGCGATCACGCCGAACGAAAACAGCTGCCGCTTTTTTCCTCAGCGCAGCCGGCTCAGAGTGGCGTCCATCGTTACCATGCCGACGTCACTCTAGTACGAAGGGGCTCATAAAGTAGCACTGCTGCACAACCAGCAATATGCTGTAAATACAATATAATATATATAATTTAACAAAAATAACTTGGTATTATCAACTTATCGGGCAACGTTATCGGTGCGCTGGCAGAAACCGCCGACGGTGATAACACGGCGGCGCGGCGGCGCTATCGTCGCGCCGCCCGCGAAGTTTTACGCGGGAAACGGCGTGTGGTGTGTTGTTGCTACGTACTTACTCGTCGGCTGTTTTCGCGTGCATCGGTGTTCAAAAATATTCGCGAAATACAGTTCGCTTCCCGTAAACATCACCGGCAAGATGAAGACTGTAACCGCGGCACCGGTGTCACTCACCTTGAAGATGGATACAAACGGCAAATGCTCGTCGGACGAGGAATGCAACGGAACGGGCGGCGCCAGCGACGAGCGCGAAGAGAACGACGACAAAGAGGATCTATCGCCGCCGGCCACCAAACTTAAAGGCGGCAAACGCAAGCGACCCAGCAAGGACGACGGCAAAGGTCAGCGCACGTTAACCGAGCTGTTTGGACAGATGGCGAAGCGTGTCAAGAGCGAGGACGGCCAGACCGAGAAGAAACAGCAGCCGGCATCGGAGGTGAGCTATGCACGTTGCACGGACTGCCGCCAGGTATTGGATGCGGCGGAGTTGCGGCTCTTTGAGGGCGACCCGGCGGACGCGGTTGACGAGTTTTCGGCGCTTACCGACCCTCGGCTGAATGTGTTTAACGATGGAGGAGCCGACGACTGCGGCGACGACGTGATGGACACACCGCAGCACAAGATCACGCAGTTCGCTGTGTACGATCGACATACACACCTGTGCCCCATCGACGCTGGTCTGATCGAGCGCGACGTGGAGCTTTACTTCAGCGGCTACGTGAAGCCCATATACAACGATGACCCGTCTCCCGAGGGGGGAATATGTACCAAGGCACTGGGCCCCATCGGAGCTTGGTGGACGGCCGGTTTCGACGGCGGTGAGAAAGCAGTGATCGGGTTCACCACTCCGTACGCTGACTACGTGCTCATGGCTCCCAGCGAGCTGTACGCGCCTTTCATCGATGCCATCAAGGAGAAGATCTACATGAGCAAGCTGGTGATCGAGACTTTGGTGCGGGACCCGGACACCACGTACGAGGATTTGCTCAACAAACTCGAGTTGACGCCTCCGCCCCAAGGCATTGCCAAATTCACAGAAGACTCGCTGCTGCGAAATGCTCAGTTCGTGATCGACCAGGTGCAGAGCTTCGACGTCGGCGGCGATGACGACGAAGCTCTTCTGATCGCCACTCCCTGCTTGCGGAGCCTGGTCAATTTGGCTGGTGTGACGTTGGGTCAGAGGCGAGCGATGCGCCGGGGACGTCGCGAAGCGTTGCCCAAGAAACCCGTCTGTACGCTGGCCACAACAACACCGCTCGTGCGAGACGTCTTCGAAGTCCTGTTCGACGGCCAGATCGACGACAAAGCGACCAACTCAACGGCTCGCCGTAAGCGGTGCGGCGTTTGCGAAGCCTGTCAGTCGGCCGACTGCGGGAAGTGTAAGGCGTGCAAGGACATGGTGAAGTTCGGGGGCACCGGCAGACAGAAGCAGTGCTGCGTGGAGCGGAGGTGTCTCAACAAGGTCTTCCAGGAAGCCGAAGAGGACGACGGCGACACCGAGGAGATGGAGGACGCCCTCGACCGTAAGGCTGTGGGGGCGGAGGCGCCCGTTGCTCGTAAGACGGCACGGCGGGGCGACAGCGACGTCCGCTGGGTGGACGACAAACCGATCGCATCTCTTAACAAGAAATCCTACTTCTCGCGCGCCGTGGTCAACGGCCGCGAACTGCGCTGGGGCGACTTCGTGCTCGTCACGCCCAAGGAACCCGGCACACCGCTGTATGTAGCTCGAGTCGTCTACATGTACGAGACGCCGTCCGGTGACAAGATGTTCCACGCGCACTGGTTTTGGAGGGGCTCGGACACTGTCCTTGGTGAGACTTCTGACCCTCGCGAGGTGTTTCTCGTCAACGAATGCGAAAACCAGAGCCTTAGTGCCGTGAATGACCTATGCACCGTGGTGCACAAAGCCGCGCCGCAGGACTGGTTTACGCGCGGTGGCCTCCACAGTTTGGAAGATGACTGCGTGTTGCGTGGCGAGGACGACGGGAAATCGTTCTTCTATCAGAAGGCGTACGAGCCAGAGACGGCACGATTCGTTGACCCGCCCGAGCTGATCTGCCCTGAGGAGTGTGACGTGACGCAATCCTGCACCTCGTGTCGTCACGCCGAAGCCGAGGAAAAACTGGAGACCCCAATGCCCGGAGAGGTCACCGAGGAAGAGAACGGCAGGCGCAGCTACGCGAGCATCTCGTACCAGGGCAAGTCGTTCTGCATTGGCGAGTGCGTCTTCCTGGAACCGGATGCTTTCCAGTTCGATTTCAAGGCTACCAAGGGCAAGAACAAGGCGAGCACAAAGAAGGAAGACGTGGACGAGGATATGTATCCTGAATACTACCGCAAACGATCCGAATACATCAAGGGCTCGAACGCTGACGTGCCTGAACCGTTCAAGATTGGCAAGATCATCTCTATCTACAGAAAGATGAACAGTGGCGACAATAGCAACAGGCCCGATGCGTTCAAGCTGAAGGTCAAGAAGTTTTACCGTTCGGAGAACACGCACAAGTCCAGTCATGATGCGGACCTTTGCCTGCTCTACTACTCCGAAGAAGAAGCCGTTGTCGAGCTGAGCCAGGTGTGCGGCAAATGCTACGTCGTCTACGGCGAGAACTTGGCGGAGGAGGTTGAAGACTACCTTCGCCGAGGTCCTCACCGGTTCTACTTCACAGAAGCATACGACAGCGAGACCAAGACCTTCGTGGAGCCTTCATCAAAGGCTCGCATGATGGGCTGCCTCGGAAAGGGGAAAGGCAAGAAGGGGAAGAGCCAGCACAAGACCGTCAATATCGAGCCGCCCGAGGAGTTCTACGTGACGCAGCGCAAGCTACGCAGCCTGGACGTCTTCGCAGGCTGCGGAGGGTTGTCCGAGGGCTTCCACCAAGCGGGCGTCAGCGAGACGTGCTGGGCCATCGAGCGAGAAGAGCCCGCGGCCACAGCGTTTCGGATGAACTTCCCCGACGCCACCATCTTCACCGACGACTGCAATCGCCTCTTGCGCCTCGTCATGGACGGAGAGACCATCAACGAGCGCGGACAGACGCTGCCGCAGAAGGGAGACGTCGAGCTGCTCTGCGGTGGGCCTCCGTGCCAAGGCTTCAGCGGCATGAACCGCTTCAACTCTAGGCAGTACTCCCAGTTCAAGAACTCTCTGATCGCGTCGTACCTCAGCTACTGCGAGTACTACCGCCCGCGCTTCTTCTTGCTCGAGAACGTGCGCAACTTCGTCTCCTTCAAGCGCAGCATGGTTCTCAAGTTGACCCTGCGCTGCCTCATCAGCATGGGCTACCAGTGCACCTTCGGAGTCCTGCAGGCTGGCAACTATGGTGTGCCGCAGACCCGCCGCAGGGCGATCATCCTGGCGGCGGCACCAGGAGAGAAGCTTCCGCTGTACCCAGAACCGGAGCACGTGTTCGCGCCTCGCGCCTGCCAACTGACCGTCATGGTGGACGACCGGAAGTACTTGTCCAACTGCAAGTGGTCCTCGTCCGCGCCTCTCAGGACCGTCACCGTTCGCGATGCAATGTCGGACCTTCCAGAGATCCGCAACGGCGCCAAATTTGATGAGATCCCCTACGGCGCGCAGCCCTTGACTCCCTTCCAGAAGACGCTTCGCGGAGGAGGTGCCGTGCTTCGGGACCACGTATGCAAAGATATGGCTCCTTTGGTCGAGGCGCGAATGCGTCACATTCCTCTTGCTCCCGGTTCCGACTGGCGCGACCTCCCCAACACCGTTGTGCGGCTCTCGGACGGCGTGACATACACCAAGAAGCTGCGCTACACACATCACGACACCAAGAACGGCAAGTCGTCGACGGGTGCTCTCCGAGGTGTCTGCCCATGCGCCTCGGACAAGCCGTGTGATCCGGTGTGCCGCCAAGACAACACGCTCATTCCCTGGTGCCTACCGCACACTGGCAACCGGCACAACCACTGGGCGGGTCTCTACGGCAGGCTCGAGTGGGACGGCTTCTTCAGCACCACCGTGACCAACCCGGAGCCAATGGGCAAGCAGGGCCGCGTTCTGCACCCCGAGCAGCACCGCGTGGTCAGCGTGCGAGAGTGCGCGAGGTCGCAGGGTTTTCCGGACACCTACCGGTTCTTTGGCACCATCTTGGACAGGCACCGGCAAGTTGGCAACGCCGTACCGCCGCCCATGGCACGGGCAATCGGACGTGAGATCCTCAAGTGCCTCGCTGACGAAAAGGCAAACTGAACGTGTTTGCTGTGACAGGTGCCTTTGAGATACACACGCCCAAACTGAGGAACATGTGTTTGCAATTCAGTGTTTACTGTTTCAAGACTAATCACAAGTTTTATGTGCCTTGGTTTTGTGGGAACTAAGGGCAGTGTATCTTGATGTCATGGTGCCTTTTAAAGCCATAGAGATATATTTTTATTGCTGCACATACTGTGCCTTTTTTTTATTGACTGCGTTGTTATGCATGCCATCCACTTTTACACTGAGTACGTTTTACAACCATTTTAATATTTTTTTTAGGGGAACTTTCGGAGACGTCAGGCTTATTGTGCTGGCACATCTAGTATAGAAGTAATATAGTCCACTAGCATTGAGAGCAATGTTGCAATTTAGTGCATATTAATCACTTGTATTCAGCAATATGCCATTTTCTTGCATAGCAGCTTTTCAGTGCTGGAGACTGCTTTCATTGTGTTGCTATAGTGTACTGATATCAAGTCAACCAAAGTACAATGAACCAGCTCACTTATTTTTATCGTGCTTCAAAGCGTTTAGTGCCATAAAAATGCACAAGCCATTGTGAGCAAACCCCACTGACATGTTTATCAGCCTGTGTGTATGTTCAAATCAGTATAACTTCCTACTATAAGACTTTTCCAGGAGTTTTTTACGGTTGCAGCTGCTGTTAACTGCTTTGTGTGCTGGCCTGAGTGGAAAATTTTTGCAGTTCAGCAAGAGTCATGTTCATTGTTTGAAATGTGCCAACACAGGTTTCATATATATTTTTGTGCATTTTGACTTATTAAATGATCTCTTAATAATTCTGAAAAAATGTTTGTCTTCCTTATCCTCTGGCAAAGTTTTTGATTGTTGATTGGTTGTTGGGGAAAGGAAATCGCGCAGTATCTGTCTCATTTCAGTGGACACTTGAACCATGCTGTAAGGGAAGGTTTGAAGGAGGGACTGAGAGAAGAAAGGTGCAGTAGTGGAGGGCTCCGGAATAATTTCGATCACCTGGGGATCTTTAATGCGCAATCGAACCTTTGCGTTTCACCTCCATCGAAATGCAGTCGTGTTCGAACCCAGGTACTCCGGATCAGTAGCGGAGCGCCCCAACCAGTGAGCCACAGCGGCGAGTCTGGCAAAGTGCGAAGTTGTGCATTTCTGAACTTTCCAATAGGGTCTAGTTTTTCTAAGTATCTTCAAAGGTGGACAGCACTCAAAATGCACGGCTGGGTGAGGTTGTACAGTATCGGTGTCTACTGCAGCAGGACCAGAAAGAATAAAAGGGACAGAATTGATAATCCAATATTATACATGAACCTTCAAGGTATCTTCATCCTAGAGCAGATACATGGCAAATGGAAGGAGGATGTGAAATTGTTTTAAAAGGAAATTATTAAAAAAATTCATTGTGATGAACATTGCACAGGAAAAACACTTTATTAGGGATGCATATCGCGCTCCCAGATGGCTTAGTTACACACGCATGAAAATAAATGGTTTTCGGGGAAAGAAAATGGAGCAGTATCTGTCTCACATATCGGCGGACACCTGAACCGCGCTGTAAGAGAAGGGATAAAGGAGGGAGTGAAAAAAGAAAGGTGCCGTAGTGGAGGGCTCAGGAATAATTTCGAACACCCGGGGTTCTTTAACGTGCACTGGCATCGCACAGCACACGGGCGCCTGAGCGTTTCGCCTCCATCGAAACGCAGCCGCCGCGGTCGGGTTCGAACCCGGGAACTACGGATCAGTAGCCGAGCGCCTAACCACTGAGCCACCGCGGCGGGTACATTAAGTTTCAGCCATTTGTTTTCTGGCCATGTGTTGCCTGGCGGCACCATTTGGTACTGCAGGAAGACGGAATCAGATTTATTTGCGCAATAGCTATTCCACAACACAGCTTCACGAACGAGTGGCATTGTGTGTGTGCAAAGGAAAGTCGGCTTTGTCGTTTTTATGTCTGCTATGCTGACAATGTGCAAGCATTCTGACTGTTGCACTCGCTGGCACAAACTTGTTTTTGCGTTTTCGTACCGTCTCGTTTCTCTCTCTTTCTCTTTCTCTCTCTTTTTCCTCTGGGGTGAAACCGAAAACTGGAAAGGATGGTTTCACCCGCCGCGGTGGCTCAGTGGTAGGCGCTCGGCTACTGGTCCGGAGTTCCCGGGTCCGAACCCGACCGCGGCGGCTGCGTTTTTATGGAGGCAGAACGCTAAGGCGCCCGTGTGTTGTGCGATGTCAGCGCACGTTAAAGATCCCCTGGTGGTCGAAATTATTCCCGAGCCCTCCACTACGGTACCTCTTTCTTCTTTCACTCCCTCCTTTATCCCTTCCCTTACGGCATGGTCCAGGTGTTCAACTATATATGAGGAAGATACTGCGTCATTTCCTTTCCCCAAAAACCAATTATTATTAAACAATGGTTTTCGATTCGACTACCTTCCATTATTTGCATATGTAGGGAATAGCATGTCCTAACTCATTAGGAAAAGGGGAATTAAATGTTTACACCTGGCAGCCTGTGGGTTTTAGGATAGTTCGATGGAGACCAGACATGAGTTGTACAAATCGACCGCTGCAGTTTTCACAGGGTTCATATATATTAATTCATACAATCACTGAAATGATAATTCGTTTCCAGGAACACTACATCTGTCACCTTACAGGAAACGCCGCTATCTTCTTTCACTCCCTCCTTTATCCCTTCCCTTACGGCGCGGTTCAGGTGTCCAAAGATATATGAGACAGATACTGCGCCATTTCCTTTCCCCCAAAAACCAATTATTATTATTATTAGTCTGACTCCTGTTTGCCAGGACTACAAACTCTTAGGGCATAATAATAATAATAATAATAATAATAATAATAGTAATAATTGGTTTTGGGGGAAAGGAAATGGCGCAGTATCTGTCTCATATATCGTTGGACACCTGAACCGCGCCGTAAGGGAAGGGATAAAGGAGGGAGTGAAAGAAGGAAGGAAGAGAGAGGTGCCGTAGTGGAGGGCTCCGGAATAATTTCGACCACCTGGGGATCTTTAACGTGCAGTGACATCGCACAGCACACGGGCGCCTTAGCGTTTTGCCTCCAGAAAAACGCAGCCGCCGCGGTAGGGTTCGAACCCGGGAACTCCGGATCAGTAGTCGAGCGCCCTAACCACTGCGCCAAAAGAGGCAGGCTTTAGCGTTTTGGAGAGCTCAAAACAACGCGCCCAAGTGGCCCCAGAGTACTACACGCCCAGACGCATTGCAGGCGGGAAAGAAAGGGGCACATGAGTGAGCTACGCGCTGTGAAGCGTTGTTTCGCGTTCGCCAAAACGCGCGCCAAAATGGCCGCAATTTGTTGATCCACAGCTAGCGCCGACGGTAATCGCGTTTTCGAAATTACAAAAACCAATATGCAAAAGTGAACAATGGAGGGGAAAGCTTCAGAGTGCTTGCCAATGTTTCGACGAGAGGGCTTGTCTTCGTCTAGGAACGTACGCTTCACGATAAACAACAACGTAGACATATTCGAAACAAACTTCCGCTGCTAAAGGAGACATCTATAGACAGCTCTACAACCGCCTTTTAATTTCCGATAGAGTCAGAAGATGCGCCGTTGACACTGTAGGACGACGATAGCAATGTAGTTGACATTTCGGAATTGCTAAATGATAGCGGCAAACAGATTCCAGCTGAAGCGTTGCCTCATGTTTTTACCCAAGAATAATTTCAGTGCGTATGTATACTTCATCGAGATCTCGCAGAATTTTCGCGAAGAATGCGTATTAAGGAGTATACGTCATCAAAAAAAACGAAAAACTCGATTCCTAATTTGCGCACAGCCACTAACACGTGGTCAACACGTGTTCATCGGACGTGGAACAGAGTCTCGAACTAGACATGTATTAAATCTCTCTCCAAAGAAATTATAGAAAATACAAAGCAAGCTTGAAAGCGAAGGAAAAAAAGACACCTTTCCTCGACAGAGCAGGCCGCACTAAACCACAGTTAGCTTCTATAACCGATGTAGCCATTAAGCCAGCAGTCAAATTATAAGGTGATAGCATGTTCATCCCGCCAGCCGAAAAATAAAAAAAGATTTTTTTTTTGTCGTTTTATGGGGGTTTAACGTCCCAAAGCGACTCAGGCTATGAGGGACGCCGTAGTGAAGGGCTCCGGAATAATTTCGACCACCTGGGGTTTTTTTACCTGCATTGACATCGCACAGCACACGGGCCTCTAGAACTAGAAAAAAAAAAAAAAAAGGCCAGCAGGACGCCACCCAACAACCCTTGGCATTACAAGAAATTAGATTCCGATCCCACTTTAGGGATATCCAAAGTAACTCTGAGCAAATTGGCAGACCTATTATCCAGGGAGCTAATAACGCAATCAGACTACAACTTCTTAAATCCGGCAAACAAGCTTCTACTTCCTTCCTAAAATCCATAGGGTTTCCGCAGAAATCTTGTTTACGGAAGATTTCCCGGACAGATATCCCTATCGTTTCGAACAACAGTACGCCTACAGAGAAAACGACAATTTTTCTAAACCACTACCTTGCAGACATTCCAACCCTCTTTCCTTCCTTTGTCCAGGACGCACGCATTCGAATAATTGAGTCGCTTAATGACGCAGCCATTATCTTAGCGGATAGCATGCTGGTTACCTTTGACGCCGCTGCTTTGTACACAAATATGCCCATAAATGAAACTGAAGTGTATCTCTGGCTACTTCAAGTGGTACTCACGCTCAACTATTCTGAGTTATATTTCTCTTATTACCTTCAAGTATTAGGAACATGTACGGGCACTTCCTTCGCACCGACGTATGCAAGCATTTTTATGGGGTCACTGCAGTCTAAACTTCTAAATTCATTTTTAGAAGAACCGATCGTATACCTGCGTTGCATAGATGGCATTTTCATGATATGAAAACATGGGTCTGAGAACTTAGACGTCTTCGTCTCGCACCTTAATTCATTCCACTCTGGCATTAAATCTACCCCCCCCCCCCCCCCACTACTCTAAAACGCGTCAATTTTCTCGACACTGCCGTGCGTTTTGAAGATAGCCAGCTTAAAACCACACTCTGCAGGAAGCGTATACAGACCGACAGCAATGGCTGTAGATGTCACTAGACATCATCCGAGACACTGTACGCGAGGCATTTTTGTAGGACAGGCAAAGCGTCTGAGAAGTATTTGCACCGACGACGACGACTATTTGAAACACCTCCACTTAATAAAAAAAAACACCCTAGTTGATATAAACCATCCCCACAATAACGCTTAATAACTCTTTCCAACGAGCAACCACTACAAACCGAGGCGATGTACTTAAAGAAACGAACAAAAGTTAACAGTGAGCGGCCCCCTGCAGTTATAACGAGGACGTTCGAGTATATACTCGAACGTCCTTCCGAACATACAATAATCTGCGGAAATACCACACTATTCAATCAACGATCGTTTCAAGAAACTATTTCCCGACGCACCAAGGGTAGTAGCATACACACGCAACACAAGCCTGAGAGGTAGTACTCGCTAGGCTCGATAAGAAATCCCCGGCGACAGAAAGCTCACGCTCTCGACCTAGTTGCAAGACATGTAATCATTTACAAAGCGATACTATTGTTAGAAGCACGGCAAGCGACTTCATCTTCGATATAAAGACTAGCTTTAACTGTGCGTCGTCTAATGTTATCTACATGCTTCAATGCTCCTCTTGTCAGTAACCATATACGTCGGATCAATCAATGGGCGCCAGACTAAATGGCTGTCGAGCTGGCACAGCAAAGAGCGTACAGTGTCGGATCATTTTAATCGACGTGGATACAACTTTGATGAACTTAATCTATTCATTCTTCAACCACGCTTCAAATCTGCAATGGATAGAAAATACAGAGAGGCATTCCTAATCCACGAATTTAAAACCTTACAACAAGCAGGGATAAACATATCGAGAGGGAACGTAGAATCGCTCAGGAACCCTCGGCGTCCTTCCCTCTCTTAATAATAATAATAATAATAATAATAATAATAATAATAATAATAATAATAATAATAATAATAATAATAATAATAATAATTGGTTTTGGGGGCAAAGGAAATGGCGCAATATCTGTCTCATATATCTTTGGACACCTGAACCGCGCCGTAAGGGAAGGGTAAAGGAGGGAGTGAAAGAAGAAAGGAAGAGAGAGGTGCCGTAGTGGAGGGCTCCGGAATAATTTCGACCACCCGGGGATCTTTAACGTGCACTGACATCTCACAGAACACGGGCGCCTTAGCGTTCTTCCTCCATAAAAACGCAGCCGCCGCGGTCGGGTTCGAACCCGGGAACTCCGGGTCAGTAGTCGAGCGCCCTAACCTCTTACCCACCGCTGCGGGTCCCTCTCTTCGTTTCGCATTTTCTCCGAATCCGCCCCCACTTTACCTTTTCCTTCAACTTCTTTTTTTTTTCATGGGTGTGTGCCCTGGTATTTCTTTCTGCCATGCTGCTTAATTCCTTTATCCCAGTTTTTCAGGTCAGCGCAACTAGTCATAACAAGCCACCGGTCCTATAGCTGACATACAGCTGGAAATTGAATTTAAAAAAAAAAAACCTTTCGCTCAAAATCTAGGACGTTTGCTTAGTGCGGTTACATGAAAGCGTTCATGCACGTGAGGAATAAAACATGCAGACAAACGTCCTTACACGGCCTTCACGGCTTGGCGCTATCAGTATATGGGGCAAGCTGAAGATAAGGCCACGGTTTCCGAACGAGTACGTTATCTCTACAGCGAAGCTTGGTATAATCAGCTCTCAATTTAGAGACAGCCTCACTGTTCCAACCGTCGCACACGTTCATATCACGCAGCGGTCGGGAGGAGCCCGACTCCATTTCGTCGCAGCTACAGGTGCGAATTTACAGGAGGAGGAGGAGGTACTTGAATGGAGCAGGTATAGTAAATCAGAATAAAACTAGGACGTGCTAACTAGCTGGTTGGTTAACTAATATTTAATAGTTAGCTTTTATTTATTAGGCTCATTAAATATTCAGAGGCGTGCAGCCCATCGTAAGTAATATCCATATCAGTTTCTAGAATTTCGAAAACGCTGTTACCCGCGGCGCTGTGGCCCGACGAATTTTGGCTATTTCGACGGGCCGCGGGAACTAGGGAGGTTGCTTTGCCTGCAGGCTTCTCGAAAGCGCGTGTATTTTGGTGCGATGTAGCCAAAATTTTATGGGCCACTGCGCCGATGGTAACCGCTTTTTGAATTTCTAAAAACTGAAATGGATATTACTTACAGTGGGCTATACTCCTATCGATAATTAAGGAGCCTAACAGTAACAGTTAAAAAGTTAACAATTCAATATTGGTTAATCAGCCTGCTAGTAAGAACATCTAAGCTTTATTCTGCTGTATTACACCGCTGAAAATGCTGTGGCAAAAAAAAAAGCGCCCTTCTAACTAAAAATCCCGATTTTTAAAAATTTTGTATTCTTAGGTGAAACACCCAGTATATTGTCTGAAACAAAGATTTTTGTGCCAATCACTGCATTACAAAACAACTACGGACAACGATCTGGGGCCTAGACAAGAAATTATGCAAACATCTGAATACCTACGATAAGCAAGCTATCTGAGTGGATACCTAACTATCTAGTATATTGAATAAAAAAACCCTTAGCCCAAACAAACGTGCGGGAAAGCACGATGCGCCTAATGATTTGATGAATCCATTCCGAAACTAAAGAATCTACGATGAGTCTGTGAATTGTGCTATTGATGCTTTTTTTAATACCAGATTTACGGGTTGCGGATTTTCATTCTTTTGCCTAACATTTTAAATTCCACAATACAGCCCGCGGGCTACACATGTTTAAAAGTTAAAATTTTGGATATTGTGAGCTAAGTGTCCTAAGCCTTTAAATGAACCGGGTAGACGGACTATTCATCGGGTGCAAACAGTCAGTACAAAAAAAAATTTTTTCTTTAGCCAAAATTGAGTCCCACACATACACCAGGTGCGCAGTGTAGAGCGGAAATTAAGGTGTTCGGCTTTTCACTCGTTTCCAACTTTTTAATTTCCTGTTGGTAATTTTTCATGCATAAATGGGAGGCCTACATTCCGCAATAAACGTAGTTGTTGGTTCGCGTGCCACTGTCTTGTGCTTCTGCTTTTTGTTATCCTTGTTCCGGCTAGATTTCGAACCACAACACTTTACCAAAACCGTGCACACGTACGAGCAGTGGGAGGCGGCACTGACCGGTGAAAACCCGGACACACCGTAGCTACGGCTATTAATCCGGATTGTACGCGAGTCAGCAAAAACCAGTGGAGCCTTGGACTAGAAGAGCCACCCAGCCTGCATCGATAGCTTCCTCATTCCCTCTCCCTCTATTTGGGAAAATAAAAGCTTTCTCCTCCTCCTCCTCACTGCCGCCTAGGTCACGTGACCTTGTGATGTCATCAAAACCTACCAAGGCCGTTAAATTAACGAATGGTCGTGAGATGTTGCTCTGGAAGAGTAACCTGGATCTCACACGCCCCGCCGTTGGCTGAAACAGCCACCTGCCGGGACAGTGGCACATCGCTTAACCGCTGCACCAGCTGCGCCAGGAGTCGTATGAGGACTCCCGGGTATCTATGACTGTAAAGCAGAGAAAGACCCATTCCGCATATATGGGTATGTAGGCAGAACCTAGGAGAAGTGACACGCAAAGAGGACCCCAGGCCGCTGACTCCCCCTATTAACGCTATCGCGTAATACTGTTAAGGTGGAGCGTGAAATTCTAAAACAGAACTCCCAGGTATACTTCGCATCGCTCCGAGTTTGTCAATAATTACTAGATTTCTGGCATACATGTGGGTGGTGAATGGCTGACTGTGCGAGCAAGCCCCCTCCAATTCAACGCGTTCACCAGTCACTTCCTTATAAATACGGACCTATATCCCTATATAAATGGTGGCGCCTTTTTCTCATCTCGTCACTCTTTAAATTACTGGTCGTATATACCACTAAGATCATGAAGCACAAACTTGCACGTGAAGAGCAGGCAGTCAGGCCGTAGCAAGACTCTTGTGCTTAGTGGCACAGGAAGGCACACTTTTAGTTTTGTCTTTTTTTATTAGTCCCACCACAGTATTAGTCGGGCCGTAGCTGCATGACAGCAGTTGCTTTGAATGACGCTTCTCAGATCCTTGCCCGAAGACTCGATCGTTCCCGGCTCTTCTAGGGACGACGTCATTTCAGTCTCTACGGTATACAATATGCATGATGCAAAATACACAGGGGCATACACGCCGGCCGAGCTTAATTTATAGACTGCAACTGGTAGGAACTGGTGAAGGCAGGCCCACACCCGGTCTCGTGCACGTTTGCGAAAACATCACAAGTGTTTCGCTAGAAAAAAAGACTTTCTTAAAATGCCACTCCAGTGAAGTTTTAGCGGCGCCGAGCCTAATGGCCTCAGCGGCGCCTCATCAGCTTAATGGTTTTCTTACATAATCTGTCGATCTCAAAAGTGTCGGCAAAAAATGGCGCACCTACAACAGTTTTTCAGCAAAAAATTATCGTTATGCCTGGAAAGTCAATGCGGTATAGCCGTGATTACTCAGCTCTGAAACTTTAGGCAATAGCTACACTACGCCAGCCACTTCGCGAGGTCAGTGTGGCTGCGCGCTGAGCCGTGGCACCACCGCTCCGCCATCTGTGCGCATGCGCGGAGTGACGTCATAGCCCGAAGCTGGTGTGCGCTCCGCGCACCTCGCCGCTGCGCCGACGGCGCAGTAGACGCCGCCCGTCTCGTCAGTTGCGCGCATGCGCGGAGTGACGTCAGAGCACGCAGCTGGTGTGCGCGCCGCGCGCCTACATTACGCTAGCATTTCGAGCCTTCAGCGTGGCGGCGCCGTGGCCACCGTGGCAGCTGCCGGCGGCGCGGCGCGCCGGCGATACCGAGTGGGGAAGGAGTGGAGAGGAGGAGAGAGTGAATCCACGTCCAGGGACGAAAATGAAGAAGGAATGCCCAGTGAAGCGCAGCGGCACCGACTGACTTAGCAATTCGACTGAGCGAGTTCCACTCGGCCAGCTGTAGCTATCGCGTAACTAAAGGTTTAACCAAAGCTAAACCACTGTCATTTTTTTCGTCCCGGTTGGAATAGTGCTGCTGCGATTGTCTACATCGCATACTGGGTCTTTATTGATCCATTGTTTGATATTTGGCGAAATGCGAAAACGCCAGTGTGCTTTGCGATGTCTAGCGCGTAGTTAAGAACACTAAGTGGTCAAGATTAATCCGAAACCATCCACTATACGGTATGCCTCATAGCAAACATGCAGTTTCGGGACGTCTAAACAATGCAAACCATTTTGTGTGTCGAAACAGTGGGCTATGGGTTCAAATAATAATTTTAGGCACCTCGGCGTCATTAAATGCACCGAAACTTTCCAGTGACTTTAACCAAAACCTCAGCCATCATCACCACCATCGAGGCTGCGTCCGCCGGAGGACAAATGCCTCTCCCATTGCTATCCAGTCGGAATCTCAGTACATAGGGGTTTTCGCATGTCCACTTCATATCGGCATGATTTTCCGCGCTCTCTTCAACAAGCCGCTTGGCGCGAGAAACCGGCGCATACGTCTCGAGCACGGCGTATCTCGGTCAAAGAGATGCGTCCTGGCTTCGTCAGCAGTCAGTCGCCAACAGTTTGTGTCAACGGCAGAGAAAATCCGCCTTGCAACGAGGGCTCCTGCACTGAAAGGGACAGCAAACGATAAGAGGTAGAGTGTGCGCGCACTTCGACTTCCACCCGGTGCATGCACCTGGACGCCACTCGCTGACTGATTCCTCGCTCTAGACAGGTTTCGACCGTCCGTAACGCTTCTTATATCGTGCGCGGACGCATCTGCACACGAAAGACTTTTTAAACACAGACTTTCTTTCGCGTTGTGAAGTTCGTGCGCCCCCTGTGACCAGACATAGAGCGTGCATACCGTGCCCGGCACGTTTCTTTAACAAGCAGGTCTCTGTCAGGAATGTATACAGTCTACCGGGTTCGCTTCTGGGTCGGGAAGCATGGCTCGTTTCGCATCGTCGGCATTCAAACTCTCCCTAAGACGGGAGTCACACTCGTCCTGAGCCCTCCGAAGCTTAGGAATCCCAGAGCGGGGTGCTTACAGTCGCATATGCACAATTTAAAAGAAAAAAAAATGGTAGGGTTTCAACGTAGTTAAACCGAGAAGACGTGCGAAAGCATACGTGTTTAGCCTGACTGGCTCATTGTGTCGGCACGTCTAACGACGATATTAGACTCAGGTTAAGCCAATCTGATCTGTTCGTGCCGAAGATGGAAGTCAATGAACACGACGATGTGCAACGCACAGCGCGAGAGTGTGTTGTAGTTTAACGCGGCCAATCCCCCGCCGTGGGTATGTGGCATCGCTTTTGAGGCAACAACAACAACACGAGGCGTGATCGGACGCGGAATTTTGATGTGCAGGCAAAGTGACAGCTGGATGCTGCTGTGATTGTGTATGACGGGTTGCGTGAAGGGACTTGGTTAAGTCGGATTTGAAGCCTGTCAGGGTGGTCAGGGTGGGTGTACTTCCATGCAATAATAAAAAAAAAAGGTGCGGCGACAGCGTAGTGCTCTCGGGCAGTGGTCAGCGAGTATGATCTGTTGGCGCCTTCGAGGTTTCGACACCCAGTCGCGGCAATATTTATTTATTCAGGGTCAAAGCTTAAGAGATGACCCTTATTTTGCAGCTTTGGTCGTGGAGTAGAACTTCCGCTCTAAAACCCTTCGTGCCCCCGGTAGTTTTTGAACTCCTTTATGCTCAACGCTCTGTATTTTCTACATGTACACAGGTTCGAGATTTTAAGATTTTTTGCCGCGCTTAAAACTTGAAACAACTGGTAATTTGGCTAGTTGGTTACTCGAATTCACGGTAACAAATAGTGCAGTAATTCACGCGGATAGAGGGGGAACAGGATGACAGCGCTACTATGTTATCCCTACTGTAACGTTAAGTTTCGTCTTGTTCCTCTGTCCTTGTCTTTTACTGCGTCATTCGTTAACTGGATTTTGCAGTTCCTTCCGACTGAGCTCCGCTGGGTTAATTGGTATAGCTTTGACAAGAAACAAATGACGCCTCCAATGAGACCAGCCTCGAACTTGGCGGAGCCGGCTTACTTGCATCCTGCTCCTCCTCCTCCCGCCGTGGTGGTCGCACTGGTCGACTCCACCGGCGCTGTACCAGCGGCCGCCATGGCGCTGCCGGCGCTGCTGTCGTAGCGCGTGCCGTAGCCCTGGTGCCTGGGCCGGGTGGCACTGGCCGTGCCGGGGTCTAGCAGCAGCAGCCGCTCCTCGTCCTCCAGGCCCATCCTGCCGCCTGCGAATGCAATCAATCAATCAATCAATCCTTAACAGATCAACTCAATGATCGCTGGGTTGATTGATTATTCATTTAGCGACTAATCAATCAATCAATCAATCAATCCTTAAACAGATCAACACAATGACCACTGGGTTGATTGATTATTCATTTAGCGACTAATCAATCATTCAATCAATCAGTCAATCAATCAATCAATCGGTAAACCAGAATGAAACCAACCAAATCAGTCTGTAAGTAGATGGTGTCTTTATAACACGATTGGTGGACTGCACTGGAATACGCCCACGCATGCTTCCTTATTAAAGAAGCACGCGCTCCAACTACGGAGTAGCTCCAACAGACGATTAAAATGGCGATCATGATAGAATAATTTATGCCAGCTGTCAGTGTAGAGTTTGCACAAACGATAAGAGCTGGGTTCTCCTCCTCCTCCTGCTATCCTACCGTGTCGAGGAAACGAATCCCAGCGCCCCCTATCTGCCTCTGTTCCGTCGGGACGGGCAGGACGAAGTTTTGCGCACTTCAGAACTATGTGCTTCGTGGTCTCCATCTTAGTTATTATAATATATCCACTTCAAATTTAGCCCCGCACGTTTCCGTTCTCAGAACCCCTGTCCAGTAGTCCTAGTACAGTGGCTACTATGGCTAGGGTGGCTAGCCACCCTACTATGGCTACTGAAGTCCTAGTAAGGGTTGCCAGAGGAAATTGTGTCTGGGTCTCCTTTGTCTTCTAGCACAAATTTGAGAAATTTTCTTCTCGGATAGTTTCGGAGTTCTTTATTTTAAATTTTGTTGCGTTTTGTTTGGTTGCTGTGTCACTGTGTGATTAAAACGTGCAAATATATCTTGTAAACGACTGTATTATTGTTGTATCATTGTCGTCAATGCAAAAATAACTCAGAGGTGTCATTTGTGCTCTGTTGTTTCTGCCCCCCCCCCCTGTTCTTTAATTACTTTAATGCCCGTAAGGGGGTTTTAGGTATATGAAAAATAAACTTCAATATGTTCTCAGTGACCCTAGAGATTGTTCGCAACAATGCGGCATGTGTGAATGGCCATAGGTGCAAATATGCCCAGGTGAACCTTGCGAAAGGCGCCCTCATAAGAACAAGGCCAGGGGAGAGGAGAGGGTGGGTGTAAAGGGGGAGAGATAAAGTCATTGTTATTACTTCGCCATTGCTATTGGAGCTCAAAACATGTCTGATTTGCCTTTCCTCCATTCGACCTTCATTTCAATCTCATTTCTGCCTAAAAAAATTACGCATAATTTAGAGATAGCTATTTGTTTATACACATTAAATACCTCTGCGACCCAATGGAAGGTGGATTTATATACGACAGGTTAATGCAAAATGACACCATTCATGAACACACTTTCGGGCAAAATACCAAAGTATTGACAGAATCATGGGGAAATACAAAGGCGCACTGGAGTAAGAACAATATCTAATGGATATATTATTAGTAGTCAGAGGAAGTAACAAAGGAAATCTATAAACAAGTTTAAACGTAAAAAGACAATGAAACAGACAAGTGTAGGTTAAATTTCTTTGACAATATTGTCACGTGGTGGTGACTGAAATCCGGAGACCAGAAGAGCTAAAATGGTGTATAAACGAAACTCTTTATTTGGGCTGACTTGCGCCCACAAAGAACTAAATCACTCGGCGGCGGCGTAGCGACAAGCGTGCTCGGCGGTCGTCGAACAGAATGCCCGCCGCTCTCGGCCGTGCTCAATTTAAAGCTGATAGCGAACTTTCTAGATAAAGCGTGCAAAGTTACCATAACATTCTGGAACAACGTAGAATCGGCTCCGCCTGGATGCGATCAATCGAGATAAATCTGGTCGCGTCTTGCATCCCAAGCAAAGCGATAAAGCGTCGTGCCGGCAGCTTTGAAGAATGAAAAACAGTCACTACAAAGATTTGCGGCAATATTTAATTAAAAGGCAGGAATCTCACAGCCCAGAATTTAAGCCCATCGACATTTTACTTCGCGCGGAAAACGAGTGTGTGGGGGTGGCGGATGGCAGAAAATAGAGTAAACAGTAAAAGAAAATAGTTACGACGGAAAATAAACCATCCTCGTGAAATCAGGATACAGAAATGTCAAATGGCTTGGTATGGTTTATGGGATCAAACATCCCAAAGCGACAAACGCCATAAGAGACGCCGTACTACAAGCCTCCGGATAATTTCGCCCCACCTGGGATTTTTTAACGTGCACTGAGGTCGCACAGTACACGAGCCTCTTGCTGGCATTTCGCCTCCATCGAAATGCGACCGCCACGGCCGAGATCGAATTCACGTCTTTCCGACAAGCAGCCGAACACCATAACCCCTGAGCCATGGCACTGTTGCGGTGGTGTATCAAACCAGAGCTCTTAGATCATACCAGATGGAAAACTCCGCTTCAAAAAGTGACTAGTCTCAGTAGCCACTTTCCGGGTGTATGGACGGATGGAAGATATATAGGACCGTTCCCTTTGAAAAGGGGTGGTGGCAGTTGCCACCCTGCTCGGCTTTTTTTATTTAACTTATCGTGTTATTTATAAATTTGCTATTTTGTTTGAATAGAAGTTTTAATCCTGAACTTGTAAACTTACGTCGCCGCCCTGCATTTGCACCATCAATATTCCAATCGCTTTTTGCTAAGTTCTACAGGAGATTCATTCACATGACCATTGTTATCTCCAAACTCTAGGGCTTCAGGGAGAGTGACTGTGCCTGCATCGAAATCCGGATGTATACCGCCACATTCATGCATAAGACGTTCAGTCGTTTCTACAGATTTACCACACACTGTGCACATGTGTCATCTTGGTCAAATATCTTTTTGGGGCTTCGTGTTCTAAGACACCCTGATCTATATAGCTTCAAAGAGTAGGGCACTACCCTTTGAGTTATCATAGAACGATTTCTTTCTGATTTTCATTTTCCTGTTTCTGCATATTTCTACAGCTTGCTTCTTTTCCATTGCATTAATTCAGTTCTCACCTTCTCCGTTATTTATCTGTCGCTTAATTATCTTTTATTTCTTCGTCCTTGTTTCCTCAGTGCCTTTTCTGTATGAGCATGTAAACATCTCAGCTGTACACCTGTTATCGTCCAATTTCCTCAGGCATTCTTATAACAACGCCCAGCCTATGCCCCCCTGCACTGCCTCGTTTGTGGTTTTTCCGTGGGCCACCCAGTGCCAATCTCCCAAGATCTCTCTAAATTATTCTTAGTCCCGACTGAACTTCTGCCCTTAGGCACAATATCGCATTATCAAAAGTAAGCCCTGACACCTCTATTCTTTTCCAAACACCTCTCAGTGCTTCATACTTGTACCCCCATAATACCCTATGTTTCATTATCGCGGTATCTCTTCGCCCTTTCGCCCTAACAGTACATTCGTGTTTTCACATGCATATCTGTACTTCGTTTATCAATACCCCGATATATTTGTATTCTGCCAGTCTGGCTATTTCATAGGCTTGTATTGTAAGTACTTGATTATTGCAATCGTTAAAAATCGTCAGACCCGACTTATTTGTGCTAAAACTGAATCCTGGAGCGCCTCCTTCGTCTGCACAAGAATTATTCAGTGGGCTAATCTTCGTGGCTATCAGTTCAGTACAATATCGTCCGCATCCGCTGTGGTGCTTACGGATGACGGCGCCATCTGGAAGAGGCAAATAAAAGCTGTTGCCGTATGCCGTCATTGTCTTCCGAAAAGCACTCTTTTTGCTTCTTTTACTTCTGAATTGATCCATTTGACTCCTACATCTACGGATCTTTGTTAATGCATCTGTTTCATTAATTTTGCGGCCAGGCGGTTGTGCTTTCATCAAAAGTCTCAAAGTTTGTAACTTGAACAAAGTTTGCGCTATCGACCGCGAGCGGCGCGGCCATCCGTAATCACCCGAATATTGGCCACCAGGGACCGCAGTTTTTTTATACATGGACCCTATGGGAATTTTCGCAACTAGAAATACCGAAGACCTGTGTATGAAATAATGATAGAAAAACATGTTAAAGTTTTTCAAGAAGACCAGGGTCTTGACTGTAAGCACACAACAATCTCAAAGTATGGTGCTACTACGAAGGGCTAATGAAGGTACGTGCAATAGAAGCGCAGAGTTTCTCAACATCACCCAAAGGCAAAGCTGGCGCCACCGTCTATGCGAGATTCGTAAAGAGCACTTCATCCACCGCGCGAATGCCGGGAAGACAAGGTTTCTTATTTGACTTGGCTCGTGTTGAGCTGAAAACATGGATTCTGCTTCGAAATATGGCCGCTATGCCGCAAGGCTCCCGTCTGCGCGTAGATGAAATTAATTTAATGTTGCTTTTTTCACTTCTTTAATAAATTTAACACGTGTTCAACTGTTATGGAAACTTTCACAACATTTTTTTAAGGTTTTCCACGAGAAGAGTCATACTGTTAAGGCTTAATCCACATTTTACGCCAACAATAGCCATGCCAAATCCGAAACACCTTCCCGCTATTCCTGTGCCCCTCGATGGTGCGGATGAAGTGCAACGTCGCCAGTTTTCCCTTCAGATAGTATTAAGAAACTCTATGAATGAAATACCGCTAAACTTCATTCGGTTGCACTATTCTCACTCAGCTGTAATCCTCAGACGCGGCAGCTCCGAACGCACAGGTGTGTCCGCAGCTACAGAAGGCTAATACTGCCAGAATTTGTCTGGCAGACAAATTCGCCAGACCTTTCTGACGAGCTACAGAGGCAAGCAATATTCAGATAAAACACTCAAGCAACTCAAACACTCAAAAACACTCAAACACTCTAGCAATATACATTAAAAGTATCTCATGCCGAAGAAAACCGCTCAGAAAAAAAAGCTTGCTTCTGAATCGTACTGAGGGAATATTCTTTGACAGCACAGAAATAAAATGCTCAGCGTGTATGTATATACGCTCCGGCACAGTGACATGTTTTTGTTACTGCGTAGTATGTTTACGCTGTGTTGCGAATGGGGATAGTCGGCCAGGCTGTAGTGAGTAATGAGTGCGCCGTGCATCGAAGTGTCGCACTATATATGCATCCAGTTTCGCTTTCCACGAGCCTTTATCGACTCCTCCCCAAGATCGATGACTCGATTTGCGACGCGTACTCACTCACCGCCGGCTAACTGAACAATGGCCCGGCCTCCCAAGAAGCACGCACAGAACGGGAGTGGAGCGCTTGTGTTGGCACCGTTCGTGTAAACAGGCGCTCTTGGAAAACATGCGGCACGTCTGGTGTGACGTCACGGGCGCCCCTGACGGCACGGAAAGCACCGAGCGGGAATCTCTCTATTTGTACGGTGCACTGCAGGCCATTTTATCGAGTGAACAAACAAATGGACAAATAAAGCGGGTGCGCACAGTCCCCGCGCTGTAGACCCGCGCTAATCTTTCCACACTTTATCCGTCAAACACGCTTGCCCCCCCCCCCCCCACCGGTCCAACGACCAGCTAAAAGGACCCAGTACGCACGTCCTGCACTCTGGCTGCATGGTGCACACTGTTGATCGAGGCACGCGAAAAGCAGTGGGGAAAAATTGGAGGGGCCTTAAAGGTATGACGCAATAGGATACTGGGTTAATTCGCATATATGCAGAGGGTCATTATCTAATTTACGTTCATAGATCCCCGAGGGTCCCCGTAGCTTTCTTGGCAGCGGTTAAGCGATTCGTCACTGCCCTGTGAAGGCAGGTGCTCCCAGAGGTGGACCTTGTGCGGCCCAGATTGCTCTTCCCGAGTGAACAATCATTATTTTAACTGCCACCTGCCGCGGTGAGAATCTGGTGGACTGTGCTTGGCAAATGCTTCCAAATTATGCACTGCTTCATGCCGTTACCACCGAAAAAAAAGAATGCATGCTACCCCTCCATTTTGGCGGTATTGCCTTGTATACGAGATTAGACTTGAAAAAGAAAGCTTGAAAGCATGCTGAGACAGCGCAGCGAGTCATAGAGAGGCAAAGGTTATATGTGATGTTGACTGAAAGAAAGAAAGAAAGAAAGAAAGAAAGAAAGAAAGAAAGAAAGAAAGAAAGAAAGAAAGGAAGAAAGAATGAATGAATGAATGAAAGAAAGCAAGAAAGGAAAGAAAGTAGCGCAATTATAGTAAAAATTACAGTCGATACATGCGATAAAACAGAAAGAGCTGGTATTATTACCCGCCGCGGTGGCTCAGTGGGTAGGGCGCTCAGCTACGAACCGGATTTGCCGGGTTCGAACCCGACTGCGGCGGCCGCGTTTCGATGGAGGCGAAACGCTAAGGCGCCCGTGTGCTGTGCGATGTCAGTGCACGTTAAAGATCCCCCGGTGGTCGAAATTATTCCGGAGCCCGGACCTGACGACCACAGGGACCTGGTCATCAGGACCCGAGTGGCAGCAGCCTCCAATGAAATCTTGGACGGAGGACACCGCTCACGCACTGTCATCTAAAATATTCGTACAGATAAAGTATTACCACCACCACCACCCTACACTGCGGCACCTCTTTCTCTCTTTGTTCTTAACATTTTTTTTGTGCGGATGTCAAAGACTACGGTGCACCGAAGTTCTCTTCAAAACCTTTCCTTTTCGATAAGGACGACACAAGTTTGAATCGAATGGCGGTAAGATTTATTAAATCCAATTTTCTCGCCTATAAATGCGTCTTTTAGTGCCATACAAACGTCAACATAGCCAGAAAGAATCAGGTAATTAATTTTTGAAGATAACAATTATTTGATAGAGTTGTGAAGACTTCTGGCGAAGTGCAGTAACCTGATGCTGAAAAGATCTGCCGAGCTGATTGGATTGGAAAACATTTATTGTCAGCTTAGAGCCCTATGTGGGCGCTATACTAGATGGCCTCGAGCCCGTGGTTCCCGGCGATCTTGTGAGCCCACTCAGTGGCCCGGACTTGTGTCAACGGGTCTGAGCTGGCCTGTATAGCCTCCCACCGCTCTAGAGAAGGGACTGACAGTAGGTCCGCCGGTGGCGGCGCCTTTTTGCAGCCCCATAGAATGTGATCGTATCCGGCTATCTCGCCGCATTCTTTGCAAGTTGGATTGTATTGTGTTGGGTACATGTGAGCTAGTTTTGACGGGCTAAAGAAGGCTCGCGTCTGGAGCCGACGCCCCGTTACCTCCTGCCTTTTGTCGAGCTTCTTGTCTGGTGGCGGATATATCCTCCTTTCCAATTTAAAGTGATTAGTGTAGTCGTGAAAGGATATGAATGCATCTCTCGTGAATTTGGGGGACTCAACCTGGCTCACTGCTCGGCTGACATAACCTCGAGCTATACTGTGAGCCAACTCGTTTCCCCTGTTCCCCAAGTGTGCCGGCACCCATATTAGTTCCACCTCTCTTTGGTTAAAGTCTTTATGCCTTAGGATTTGTTCTCTCTCCTTGAAGATCATACCCCTCGCGAAATTGTTTATAGCGACTTTGGAGTCGCTAATTATAATGACTGCTTTGGTGTTGACTATTGTCATGGCGATAGCCACCTCCTCCGCTCACGAGCTGAAAAATGGCAATAAAAATTGGCATTGGCTTAGCTCGGCTATGCCAGGATATACGTAGCGAAAGCTAAGGCATATCATGGTTAGCCTTGGTGAATCTTGATTGCTAGTCCAGGTTAGTCTGGTTATCTAGCTATGTTGTTGTCGCATTAAATACGACACAACTGTGGTTGCGGCGCACGCGAGCTCTCCTTTTCAATCCTCCGACATGTTATCAGGCGTGCGACGCAGCTGGCGAAGCGAGCGGAGGCGAGCGCAATGACGAGAAACGCGGTGTGACGTCATACCAAACGGCGGCGGCGGCGAGCCGTGCGGTGTGACGTCCTGCCAGATGGCGCGGCGAGCGCGCAAAGCACAGTGACCGCCCACATATCTCGTTGGACACCCGAACCGCGCCGTAAAGGAAGTGATAGAGGGTGGGAAAAAAGAAAGCGCGGTTCGGGTGTCCACCGAGATATGTGAGGCACGCGTTGTGACGTCATGTGCCTCCTGGGAGTGCGGCCACGGCGAAATCGCAAGTTCGCGGCCAGTAAAGCTTTCGCTTTAATATTTTTTCCATGTTTTGCGCTTTAGCGCTTTGCCTGTGTTTTGCGTTTGACGCAGCATGCTTGTCATTGTTCGGCTGTGCACTTGCGAGAATTTGTGCCATGTACAAGACAGGAAACGGACGCAGGAAGCAAAAATGAAGGTAATCTCGCAAAAGTAACAACTAGCGAAGACGTATAAATAGGTCGCTTTGTAATACAAACGAATGTCGACGAGGCATGCTGTGCTTTGACATCCAGAAAGATGGCATCGTTGTCAGCTTTGATCAGCCGCTTCAAAGAACAATGGGCTGAAATGAAGATGCTTTTTTTAAATTTTAGTTTTGAAGTGTTAACTTTCTGATAACATTACCATCGCTTGCGATTAACCTTATCTCCAGACGGCATGCTACGTCTTTTATCGGATAACTCTCTTGGGTGATAAGAGATGACTCCTGATCGATGTCTACACCAGAACTGTTGCCGTGTAGCGTGTCTGTTATTTTCTCTTTTCAGAAGATAACTTTGAGTAAACCAGCAAGAACCTCTGTACGCCTGGTATAAACTCTTACAGCGGTTCTTGGTGTTTTTTTCAGCATATCTTGGCTGGGCAAGATAAGATAACATGAGATTGCCTAACACGAAAAGACTTCAACGCCTTTTCCCAGCGCAAAAGGCAACGTCTTGTCGTAAACTTTGGACGAAACTAACGAAAATCCAAAGTAACTATCAAAACCATAATATATATAACAACCGTTTTCAGGAGATATTGAAATGACTATTTACATGACGAGATAAGGAGTGTCTGAAATAATGCATTGCGCTGTTTGGGAACGGTAACCGGGTACCTCAGGCACGCCACGACCGCCATCTTAGAGTGGCGATCATTTTTATCATGCGCATATTCAGTACTATCAGTTGCAAGAATAAGCATGCGCTAGGTCAGCTAGTTTTAGAGAATTAGGCGATTCATCAAACATATCGAAGTTAATGCTTGCATATACAAATAGTGATTTCTAAAACCTTTACAGCTTTTTAAAGAAATTATGACAGTGATAGTAACGTGGATGCTGCCTTCACTGAATGTGTGTTTGGCTCAGGGGACACAAAACAACGAGATAGCGACACTGTTAGGCGAGTAATTGGCGGAGACTTTTCAATTATCTTTTTAATTTATTATGTCGCATGTTGCAATCACAGTCTTGAAGAATGCATTGATTGGAGACTTATCCAGTTTACAGAACTTTCCAAAGTGCAATAGCTGTTGAGATATTCATCAATCAATTCCCTGCTTTTTCTCGGTTCCGGCGCACGCTGAGCGCCTATAGACCTCCTGCATGTTTGTAAACAAACGAGGTGGCGCTGCAGTCGCTAGCGAGCTCGTGGTAGGCAAAAGGTCGGGGAGTGTCGTCGCGAGTAGGTATTGAGCGCGGGCTTTCAAGGCTTGTAGGCGCGTTTCCAGTTTCTGCGAATCATAGCAATGGTCGATGCTTCCAACTTAGTAATTTGTTGAAGTACACGAGCTCGCGTTGGCCACGTGCGGCCTATAAAGAGAAATAGTTTGCCACTGTATTGTATATATGGTTAGTAGTAAACATGTAGAAAGCATTCCTGCCGTTTATTTATGCGCTAGGCATTGAATAAAACAAGTTTTGACACTCTGCACTAGCCGGAATGATTTTACTTCGGGACAGTAGTGAGGGGAAGTGCTGGCCTTGTTTCGTCGGAGCAGACATGCGCTCATCGTCTGCTGACATACGTACGTGTCGCGCTGTGCGAGAAGTGAGGACAGCGTCGTGTCCCTGATCTGCTGTCTCGCTTAGCGCTGTTTTTAGCCGCATGACCACGCACCAGCCAGGCCGACTTGTCCTCTTGTTAAGCTGGTCGATTTGGTGAAAATTTTTGATTTCTAGAATTATTTTCTTTCCTAGCCCTGAAGTCTAATTTTGTGAATAAAATTATAGCAAAATATTGAGTACAAATTTATAAATTACAATTTTTAGAAGTGTGGTCGTCAAAAATTGTGAGGTAATTTCTTTGATTTCAGTGCCGCATTTCTTTGACCAAAGCGAAAGCGCAGATGCCATAAACGAGGGAATAAACTTTAAGGTTCGTTTTGTGACCTCTCACATTTTCTGCGACTGGATCACTCACCTTCGTAATTCGCCTGAAAATCAAATGATTCCATTTGTCGCACACTATTCCTGAGACGTTGAGGAGCGTAATAAATCTCTCGATTTTTTTCCCTACACGTGCAGTACTGTGTTAGTTATTTCTTGTAAGAAACGTTTTCATGTAACTATGCATGCATAAGTACTGATCATATAGAAAAAGAACTAATCGCGTCATCGTACAGCGGGCTTTATGTACATGCTGGCATAAAAAAACTGCGCACTATCTACTCAATTATTGTGGACCTTGGGTGGACTTGACGACGGCGTTAATTATAATTACCCAGAACTGCACTAGGTATAGCTATAAATAAAAGGAATTACTGAAACTATCGTAGGAATTTCATATTTGCACCAAGCTTAGTTACATATCGCATGCATGAATAACGAAGGCACTTTTCATTGCCGCGTCCCCTCTCAATCTCGCCACGTGTCTGTTAGTAACACGCCTGCGGCTGCTTCTTTCCAAACAAGCTTCGCGATCATGTACTACCTCATGAAACATGACACATGCATGATGCAATGAAAAAGCATATGGCGTTTTGCACACTTAAGGTACGCATTCTAAGCACACCAACGCGACCGCGCAAGAGTGACACAACATACCAAACTTCTTTCTACTCGAATGAAATAATTACGTCGTCATATCAAGAAACAGTTTCAAGTAAATATTAAATGTCATAAAACGCGCCATTAAAACATGGCTTGCTATTAATAAAAAAAAACGCATTCCTTGGGGGCGAGTGAACCTGTCGGCGCCCCGTGCACTCCGGCTCAAGGTGATAAGTACGTGTGCAGCTGCATATGTGTTTTTTTTCCTTGAGCAATTATCACCCTACTATCCCGAAGTTCAGGTGAATGAAAGCAGTAACTTGCATGCTATTAAGTGCATTGAGTGGCAGTGCCTATCGACTCCCAGACTTCGCGCTTTACTACCGTGGCCCAATGCCTGTTAGCCAGTTTCCGAATGCGGTATTTATGCGCGAGAAACCTATCGAGACTAACTTATGATTTTTTTATGCTACTACGCGGATCCAGCAGTGACGCAGCTGGTCAATACATGCTTCTTCGGCAGTGCACAGGCTTGAAGCAGCCGCCGGTAGCTGCGGCAGCTGCGGTAGGCACGGGCAAGCGGAACCCGTTTTGCCTACCATGCGAAAGTCGCTGCTAACATCAGCGCCACCGCATCTTCGTGACGTCGCAGGGTGGAGGAGGTCCATAGTTTCGGAATGAGGCGCGAAAAAGCGTGAGTTTCGTGTACGAAAACAAAATTCTCTTTACTGCAACCATGTCTCTGCGCAGTGGCTTTCATTGTTTCATGAGTATGAAGGCATGAGTGAGGTGTGTATGTCTAATGCGAATTAAAGCGGCATAAAATAACTTCTGTAAAACGTTATTGGTGTTTACATGACTTCCAGTCGCCAAGGGCGGGTTTTACAAGGTGCAGTTTGTTGTTGCTTTGATTATCTCACAGGATGTGCCATTTGCTTGCCGCAGTACACCGTGACATGCAAATGTTGAGCTTCATTCGAGGTATATGCCATAGTGATCTCAATGGGCTCGGGAATTTAAAAACTGAAAATAGGATATTGGCTTTTGTCGTCGAACCCGACCGCGGCGGCTGCGTTTTTATGGAGGAAAAACGCTAAGGCGCCCGTGTGCTGTGCGATGTCAGTGCACGTTAAAGATCCCCAGGTGGTCGAAATTATTCCGGAGCCCTCCACTACGGCACCTAATTCTTCCTTTCTTCTTTCACTCCCTCTCTTATCCCTTCCCTTACGGCGCGGTTCAGGTGTCCAACGATATATATGAGACAGATACTGCGCCATTTCCTTTCCCCAAAAAAACCAATTATTATTATTATTTTGAGGAAAAGAAATTACACAGTATCTGTCTCACATACCGGCGGACACCTGAACCGCGCCGTAATGGAAGGGATAAAGGAGGGAGTGAAGAAAGAAAGAAAGAAAGAAAGAAAGAAAGAAAGAAAGAAAGAAAGAAAGAAAGAAAGAGGCGCCGTAGTGGAGGCCTCCGGAATACTTTCGACCACCTGGGGATCTTTAACGTGCACTGACATCGCACAGCACACGGGCTCCCATGGTCGTTCTGTGGACGTCCTTAGGAGTTTTAATGTCCGTTGAGATATGTTTGGAGGCTGCGTACGGAAACAACATTACGATGATTAAGATTGTCCGACGTGCACGTGAACGGCCTCCGCCAGAGAATGTCGCAGCAATCGTGTTTGTTCGATTACGTCACCGAAGCGCCATTGTTTTTCGTCCAGCCCGTTGATAGCCTAACGGCATGAGACCATACATATGCGCTTTTATTTCGTTCGCTTTCTTTCTGCAGTAGCAAGTGCAAAGCGATAGAGTAAAGCTGAAATTCGCGAGAGTTGATACATGATCATTGTGCGTCAGCAGAGCACCAAAGAGAGAGCGGAACGGAAACAGACATGCGCTGGATCAGAGACGGGACGGAACGGTGACAAAGACAGAGCATGTCTGTGTTCCTCTCCCTCCCGTCTTTGGCGTGCTGGTGGCGCGCAATGCAACACGATTCCTCTTCATCAGGGCTGCATTAGCCCTGACCAGCAATGGTCTGGAGGACCAGTGTCGCATCATCAGACTGGTCCAGGCATCCGCCCAAGCCACCGGAGTCCTGAACTGAGGAGTCCGCCTACCTGACTCGTAGAACACTTCAATGAAATAATAAATGTTTTATCTCTCTCTCTTCATAAAGAGCGACGAGAAGTTCCTCTTCTGCTTAACAAGGCGTATGTAAAATTATACTTTTTTTTCTGGAAGTTCTTTATAGCGCTACAGAACACAAGGACACAGGAAGAAGTACACAGGACGGGCGCTGTGTCCTTCTGTGTACTTCTCCTTGTGTTTTGTAGCGCTATAAAGAACTTCCAGAAAATATGCTTCACCAACTAGCCCCACAACGTGCTTTGTTAAGTAAAATTATACAAAAGCTAAAACAAGGCAAAAATTCAAGCTTTACTTGTGCCGCCATGACTAATATGTGGAGTCCCCCTTAGCCGATTGTTTGGTTGTGTCTTTTGCAGATATAACAGTTGTCTGAGAATGTCCCATTATATATCGCCTAGGTGAATGACTCTGTCGTTGCAGGCGTGTTTTCCGACCATCTTCGGGCACAGCGAAGGAGGAAATAAAAATTTTCTCGACTTCCACCTTGACGAACCTCGATGTCATCATTAATGCTTTGATAAAGGAATTTGGAACAAATCGGCTTAAATCTAATCTAAACGACGACCCCATGTAATGCACCTAGTTCAACCTATAGTTCAAGAATTCAAGCGTTGCTTGTGCCGCCATTACGGGTATGTGGAGTCCCCCTTAGCCGAGAAAAAAAAAATGACTCTAATGTCAGCATCATGAAGATGCTTTCCCGACAGCGCGTCATAGATACAAAGGGCTGAAGGATATGAGTCGATGATGTGGATAGCGATAACATATATGCGTGAGCTCATTATGAAGCATGACCTTTGTTACGGGTAACAACATGTAAACTCTCGCAGTTGAAAACAAGCATACAATCTTGCATGCTGGAGGTCAGTGTGTGCAAGACAGACTTAAGCAAGCGCAACTGCACCTCTTAAAAAAAAGTTTGTAAAAAATTAATAAATGCCGCTGTTTACTAAGTATGACTGCTTCTTACTACCTTGCTAGGGTATGCTATTTAATCACATGAAATAGAGCCAGTAAAGCGGTAAAGTTACTGAATTATTATTAATTCTTACTGATTGTTCTTAGCCTGTTAACGACGGTCCGGTAAAGTTATGAAGAGAAGTTTCTACATTGACTGATGCGTAAACCAAGTTTTTTTCAATAAAAAATATTTGCAGTTTGATTGAAGTTTTTTTTGCCTTCAATTCTGAAATGGCTGGCGGCTGTTGTGGCTCGAGATCTAATATACAACGTCTGTAACACCCAGGTAGTATGAGGCCTGCAGAAAGAACACTGCAGTCAATGCGCATGTCACGGTTTCTTGGTCCTGTTTATTTTGTAGAGTTCGTTTTTCGTGTCGCTTTGTACGTGCCGCGTAAGGCGCGCCTTGATCGATTTCATCGTCTCAAAAATTTTTGTACCCTTAATTACCACCCTCTGTTTACCTGATAGTTTGTGTTGTTGCCTATGTTGGTAGCTGTCGTAGTTGTTCCGGTGAACCTGGTCGACGTTTGTAACTTTTTCTCGCTTATTCCAAAGTGCAGACACGACAGACTTATCCCGAACACAGAAAATACACATGACCTATACAAACGTGCGCAGGAATGCCATGAAATAAGGATGCTACCCTCCGCGGTGGCTCAGTGGTTAGGGCGCTCGACTACTGATCCGGAGTTCCCGGGCTCGAAGACGACCGCGGCGGCAGCGTTTCAATGGAGGCGAAACGCAAAGGCGCCCGTGTACTGTGCGACGTGAGTGCGCGTTAAAGATCCCCAAGTGGTAGAAATTATTCCGGAGCTCTCCACTACAGCACCTTCTTTCTCTCTTCTTTCACTTCAACCTTCCTCCCTTCCCTTTTAAGTTCGCATTATCTACCTGGGCCCATCACCTGGGGTGCGGTGCAAGTAAGCTGAATGTCAGCGACATCACTTTTGAGTATACGTGCCTGAAACCGAAGCTTTAGGAAAATTGGTCGCTAAGAAAGGAGAGGCGCAATAACTGCCTGCCTCTAATGGACACGTCAACTGCTTCGGGAAAGAAGCGCCGAATGATAGAGGGAAAGAAGAACGAAAGATCCGCTGTAGTGTGCATGGTGGTCTCCGGATTAATTTCGGCCGCCAGGAGTTTTTGAGTGTGCACTTATATCACACAGCCCAGTGGGCAATGGGACTCCCTTGGACGTCCTATGAACATTTAGGACGTCCATGAGACGTCAAAGGGAGTTTCGATGCCTAGTGGGGGCACATGGGCGCCTTCCGCATTTCGCCTCTATCGAAGCGCGGTCGCCTCGGCCTGGACTGGATCATGAGCGAGCTCCACGGTAAACAACAGCGGAAGAAAAACGCGGAAATAAGAGCAATAAAACTTACTAGGAAGCTTTCCACACGCCGTTCAATCTCTCGAGAAATATGAAATAAACACCGAAGGACAAAAAACAAACAAACAAACGGAAGCATCGTCATCACACGCGTATTGCAAAACACGGAAACGGATGATTGTCGCGACTCCACAAGTAATATATCAAGCTCTGCGGTATGCGTGCCGTCACAGAGCAGGCATTTAAATCTCACATGGGTTCCGCATATACCCTGGGGCCTACTCTCCCTCCTGTCAACTATGTGGCCAACATGCCACTCTATCCCACATACTCTGGGCTTGCCCTCAGGACTCCCCTCCGCGAGGTTTGCAGCTCTCGAATCCAGAGCAGTGGGAGGCCGCATTGCTCGGTTCCGTCTCGGACACACAGATCCGGGTTGTGACAAGAGCCCTAGAAGTCGCCGAACGCCACGGGCTCATGGCCACTTGATGGAGCTATAACCCCACACCAACTGCTACATTGGGCGACGAAAATAAAGTTTATCCTCCTCCTCCGTACTTCGGGACGTCACAGATCAGTTGACTATACGCACTAATGAGTCACTAGGGTTCTCGACCAATGCGGGTTCTGAATCGCGGCTCGCGGCCTGAATACAACGAAATCGAACGTGCACACTGTACCTTTCTATAGCGTGACGTCGGAGTTCTCTTCAAGCCGACGCTGTTGTCACGGTGGCGGTGAAAAGCCGATGCGTTGCGTTGCCCGAGACACACCCCCAAGTCAACGCTCGTTCTCAAGCAACAAGGACTCGTGTTGTGACGAGGCTGCGCAACACCGGCAACGAGATCCCGACAAAACGGGGCGTGAACAGCCAGCTGCAAATGCTGCCCCCTCACCACCGGCGCACAGCAGCTTGCATACTCGCGAGGAGATCGCGACGGCGGCTGCCGCGTCGCACAAGAGCCGCTATTTGCTCGGGTCGAAGATAAAACGGGTGTCCGATATCGGCGCTCCACCCTTATCGGCGCGCATCGAGACTTGCGCTTCTGGTGGAGTGAGGTTAGCGGATAAGGGGGGAAAGGTAGGCAGCCGGACTTCTCCCCCTCTCGGTTTCTTCCGTTAAGCGCTGCAGCCATTCTGCCGCGGATTTCGTCGGGCGAGGAGGGAATCAGCACGCGGTGCTCTGATACGCGGCGTTCAGAAGTGGCGTAACGAGCGGCACGTCGCGTCTCAGTCACGCCTGTGAGTCATGAGCGTGCCGCTCGCGTTGTGTCGCTGCAATGCGCGCGCGACGAAGACGGATGAGGCCCCGCGCTGCAATGCGCGCGCACAGATCGAGCTGCAGGGGGAAATGACGCCAACGGGAACAGCTGCACTACTACGTGAGCGGCGAATGAGGACGTTGGCTGCGCGGTACGCTTCAAAAGGGACTCGGACTGGCTCTTTTTGGACGCTCTATGGCTAACTGACACCTGTAGAAGTGATCTGTCGGCTTCCAGTGTGACGAGTTTAGCAAGTGCTCGTACTGAAATGGAAAGGGTGACCAATGAGGCACTGCTGATTGCCAAAGCCGGTGATCTGTGTGTCAGCACTTCTTAAGTTTTACTGACTGACAAGGAATATGGTTTCCAAGAACGATGTTAGTTCTGACACAGCTTTCGCGTTTATGTTATGCTTTGTTGCTTTTTGATCGTTTTGGTAGAAACTGCCTCGTGTTCGTTGTTTGAATTGCGCTGTTCTGACTCAGCTTTCGCTCCGTTCTGTTATCCTTGTAAGATATGTTTTTGTTTGTGTTTTTTTTACCTTTGGCTTTATGATACATTTTTTGTTCTTGTTAACTTTTACTTTTGACTTTACGTTTTGTTTTTGGCACTGCTCTGGCTCTCGCTTCTCATTTTGCCCGTTTTCACTGTTTTCTGTTAGGCACTGGTCTCGGTTTCCGGCTCCCCGCCGGGCCTATTGAGTGTTCAATTCTTGCTGTGCACGTGCCAAACGTTTGATAAGGCTGTTGGCGGATGGCGTCTTGATATGAAGGTTTTTTTGCTTCGTTTGCTTTTACTGTTTTTCTGGTGTCACGTGGGTCCTGGCGGGCATTTAAAAAGCGGTGCGTTGCTCTCAATAAACAGGTGGTAGTTCGGCGCCTATGCTGTCAGCTCTGTGCTCCTCCTTGTCCTTTCGCGCTTCTTCCTCTAGTCATGCAACCAGACCAACAAGCCGAAACCACTACTTTAGCCGCCTCGCTAATTGCGGCTTTCGAAGAGTATTTTTCACGCATGCATGGATGGAGACAGCTACGGTTGTGTTCTTTGTTTCTGGACAGTCTGCTCTTCCAGTCAGTCAGTCAGTCAGGCTGGTTGATTGGCGGTTCGACCGACTGATTGAACGATAGATCCACCGATCGCTCTGTCACTCAAATCAAATCAAATTTATTCCGCAACAAAAAAAAAAAACGTTACGAGGAGGGCAGGTAAAAGCTGTGAGAAACAGCTTGAGGAGCCCTGACCCCCTACCACACAACAACAGGCCAACTGATCAATCAATCAATCAATCAATCAATCAATCAACGAAAAGTCCTGTAGAACCTTTGAAAAGCCCCCAAAAATTTGCCGGCTTGGGATTCAACTTTGTTTCGGCATTGGAAAGCCTTTGGGAAAGGGGGGTACTATAATAGGACACAACTTAAGCAGAAAAAAACAGCAGTGCTGAATAACTCATGGCCCGCACTGTGCTGCATTGTTCTTCAAACAAATAACATCACCAAATAAAATCAATGTTTTGATATTTTACTCAATTAAACAAGTCGGAACCATCAAAATTCTTGCGCTTATATTTTTGTCATGTGATTATCTTTTGGTTCGGTTTTATGGGCGTTAACGTCCCAAAGCGACTCAGGCTGGGCGCCGTAGTGGACGGCTGCAGATAATTTCGGACACCTGGGGTTCTCTAAGGTGCGCTGACATCACGTATTACACAGGCCCCCAGCACTTCGACTACATCGATATGCTGCTGCCGCGGCTGGGATCGAACCCGCGTCTTTCGGGTCAGCAGCCGAGTACCATAACCGCTGAGCCATCGAGGCGGCGATTAGCTTTCGGTTAGGCAGCAAGAAAGACGTTTTCACAACGGACCTTTTGGTTGCAGTTAATATTCTATAGCATGTGGCGGTTACGAATTTGGGCGGTAGTTGATGCAGACACAAGTTGTATCGGACAATAGGAAAATACACTGTGAAAAGCTTGGTCCCATCGCATGCCATAGAGCCAGTTTGAATTTAAAGAACACAACGGGATTTCGTATTTCTCCGAGTGGTCTGCTCAGGCACTCCACTTTTATTCCATGCTTGTGAAATAACCATATTGACTGTCTCTAAATGCGCACATCTTTTAATTTGCCAATGTTAAATTATTGCCAGCGTCAAGAGCGCATTATTCAAACAACTAAAAATGAAAACTCGATTTTGAGGCATTTTTAATACGCAGTCCAGAATGCCAAGCACTTTATCTTGTGCGTCTTTCCGCATAATGTCACTGGTCGAACTCTCGATTGCCGGCAATCTACACCACTTTCCAAGCTGAGCCGAAAGTAGTGGCATGTATATTGTACGGATTCTGGCAACAGCCCCCCTGGTTCAGCTGCGTATTCGGCCCGGGACACCTGCAGCCGGGGTCCCTGCACGGCGATAGGCATCTTCGTTCCCCACGGCCTGCCACCGCTTGGGTTATTGGAGGACTCTGCTGCCGTGTGCAAACAACATTGTTCCCGGAAGATCGACCGTGCGGTACGGAGGCAGTTAGCGACCGCCAAAACCGAGCAGGGGTGGCTCACCCTTTCAACTGTGCCTGCTCGCCGGCGCCTCGCCCATTCGGACTTGCCGGAGGACGTGTCCGACTTGACAGCGTGAGAACTGTCGTTCGGACGCGAAGACAACGCTCTCTCTGGTGGGGGCGATTGTCCAGCGGCACCTTCTCTCTCCGGCGAGGCATGTGACGGGGGCGTGTCCCTATGTGTGTGTGTGCGTGTGTGTGCGTGTGTGTACGACAGCGCAAGTTAGGCCACGCCCAACCTCGCGAAGACCTTCTCGAACCTGGGGAATCTTATGGACCGGACCCTTTTTAAACCGGAAGACGAGTGCCATGAGGAGGAATCCTCGATAATCCTCAGATCTTCTCAGAACCTCCGACCTTACCCCATCACCTTCCAATGGGTTCCTAAATCTTGTAAATAATGTAAAATAAACCCCCTGTACAGTTTCCTTCATAACCAAGTCCGACAACGTCATTCAGAGAAGGGACCTGCGGCGCTGAAAGAGTCAGCTCACTCAAGGACCACTCATCTCTAACAATATTAAACCGAATAATGCTCATTCCTTCTCGTCGCTAAGTTTTCAACTTAAAATCAATAAGAATGTTTCTTATACAATGGGTACAATGGGTACAAGCTTTCCCCTGCCTTGTGCTCGGCTTATTTAGGGTGAAATGCTTGGGAAATGGGTCTTTGACCCCATCTCGTGCAATGAAAGCTACCTTGTGCCCTGGCGCTCTTAGGCCACAGGTGCCCTTGCGCCATAAAAATCCATCACCATCATCCTCAATAACGTTTCTTGTGCTTGCTACGTTGACAGCCAGCTTTAATTGCATGTCATCACATTCCCTTTACACATGCCCATGCGTATGCGGGTTCCCATGGCAACCAATAAACGCATTGTGACGGTCAACCTCCAACTTCATTATCGCTGTTTTTTTTTCTAATAGGCATTTTCCGAAGTTTAATAGAGCGTCAGTGCCGATCTATGAGTTGTCTTGTTCATCGAAGGATACATTTGAGACACCGTTGTGTTGGCAGTTCTGCGGTAGCAACCTTTAATTCTGCAGCATGTCCGTAGCTTACTGCTCGCAATCCTTACGGGATGTGGGCTGAACATGAGCACATAAGTTAATATTGATGATGATGATTTAAATAACTCAAGTGCCGCTTGGGCAAAGAGCACCATGACACAAGGTATTTGGAACTAGTTAAGGCGGGATGAAATGCCTATTTCCCAAGCATTTCACCCCACAATAAGCAGAGCACCAAGCCAGGGGCAAACTTGTACCCAGTGTATCACCCGTGGGTCCCGGCTGCACTGGGAATCGAACCCCGCACCTCCCGCATACTAATGTTAATAGTAGTCTGGAGATGCGACAGGTAAGTAGTAAGCCTGAGGTTAGGTTAGTTTGAGAAATAAATTCACGTAGTGAGCTCAAGCTTTTTAAATAGTGGTAATGAAACGTGGATATTGTTCTTATTCGGACAATGCCACAAACCGGTCAATTAAAGAAATTACTCTTCAGGTGAATAATAGCCGATGATAATGATGTTAGAAATAAATCACAAATATCCTAGCTTGCCGGTTCTTACATGCCACTTGCTGCCGTGTCGCGCTATAACGTCACAGGTGAGAGAGGTATAAACTATTAACAAACAGTGAGTGCGAGCGGTGGTGTTTCCGGTGTTCTGAACAATCTACAAGATGAATATCAATTTGAAACATATTGCTTCTCTTTTTTTCTCTGCGCTTGCAGTATTGGATATAATTTTCAGCAAAAGCATATATACTTAGCCACTTCCCAGCTCACTAGAATATAATGCCTTTTGCCTGCTATCGTATCTGCAATGCTTTAACGATCTTTACTTAGACGATCTCTTCTTTTCCTCATTTCATTTAATTGGAGTGAAGTACTTCAAGTCTGTGGCCGCTAACTGCAACTGCGCAACCGCAACATATTTCGCAAGCTTCATCCGTGCTCCCAGCACTAAGTTGGCTTTGAGGGGCGGGCCACTGTTATTACATTTCAGGGAACCCAAGTTGCGCTGATGTCGATATTGCTAACTGGGCCAGCATCGAGCCAATGTGGGCAGCACGCCGGCATCTTTTATTGGTCTTATTTTGGACAGGGTTTGGGAGTCCATGAGGGGATAATGTTGGTGTTAATAAAATTCAGGCCTGCAGCAGCTCACTCAATACCCGCAGATCCTTGGGCTCCTTATCGGCAGCCCACGTGATCCATATTTGAGCGACTAATATTAACTGGCCCAAAGTTGGGCCCATATTGCAGTCCAACTGTAGTTGCCAAGGGGGTCGATCAGATGTTGGGCCAATGTGCGTGGGCAGCCCACGTGGGCTCCTCTAATTGGTTTCACATCGCGCCTGTTCAGCGTGAACCCCCACATGGGCTGCCAAATAGTTGCCATGATGTGGGCCGCCCTATACAGTATTGTGCGTCCTAGTTGCGTTCTCTGGTTATGTCTTGCGTGAGATCGAGTAATTTTACGTGCTTAAAATGACTTAGCTCCGAAACTATAGATTTTTTTCTTTTGAGTTGTTGAACTAAATACTTGTTTAAGTTTAATATTCTTACAAGTATGAACTTACAAAAGACACTTATCGACATGCATGTACACAAGTTAACCATGTGTATGCATTCACTGCGCGGTACAAGCAAGACGGTTTCTCACTCCCACCATGCCTGATATGTAGGACCAACTGGGTTGACGTCGTCAGGCTCACTTGGGGTTGCCGAAGTTTTCCCTGCGACTGCATCCAGTCTGCCCTCATAAAGACGACAGCGGACCAATGAAGGTTTGATGCAAAAACGTGGGCCCGGTTAGGCCTTCGAATACCGAATTAGGACCGCATGAAGCTGGATCCGTTGGTAGAAAAAGCCCAATGAAGGCTCGCGCCCCATCTCCCCCGTCCCGCTTTCAAACACACGTTCTCTGCAGTGAGCCGTCGTACGTTTTTATGGAGGATATGTGCCAGTCACAACGGCCCCGTGGGACCCATCCATAGAGTTCCTGGAGCATCTTGTGTTACCTCGGGTGCAGCCAGAGTCCTTCAGTTGACGAAGGCGTACCTATCCCGCACATATGCGTTTCGAACGACATCTAAATATGCACTGCCATAGCGAGCAGTAATCGAAAAGACGGCACTGGCAGATAAGCGCGAATGCAGGCGCTGCCACGCCCCAATGTGCCAGACAGGCGCTCATCAATAAGGCAGCGAAGGTGGCGAAAGCTCCCGAAACGGGTCACCGAGATGCGCGACCATGCGTTTCCTGCTCTGCTCACTAGATGGAAGCGCTGCTCTTCATTACCGGAAGAGCAATTTGCATTTCGCGACACACTGGCAGACGGCCGGCCTTGCGTAGATCGATTTTCGATGTCCGGCCGCTCAAATATTATCGATGCCGGGGATAGGCTGACGGCAAAAGTAGGGGGCAGTCTCTCAGTCTGGCTAGGCGTCGGCGGAAGCGGACGCGGCGGTGGTTGGACAGTGGCGTCATCTGGCGTCACATCCCTTCACCCGGCCGTCGGTCGCACAGGGCAACACGATGCCGGCGCGGGACAACATGCCGTAAGGTGAGCGAGCCCGCGTCTTGTTTCACCGATTTCGTGGAAGTTAGGAACTATCACATTTATCGCTGTATTGACAGCTCGCTAGATGTGTTGACTGCCAATCACTGCGCAGCTCTCGTACCCTCGGGAGCAGGCGTCAGAGACGGGATCCAGCAGACGACGGAGGGCTGCGAAGCTAACAAAGAAATCGTCTGCTTTCAGAGCGTTTACTTTTAAAAAATATCGCTTTGACTTAAGCTCTAACAATTTTCTTCATAACTCTTTTCGTGTGTTTCGACCCCCGCAATATGCATCAGGCGCGTTTGCGGCGCAGCAGGGATTGCGGAACATTCAAGTCGAATAAATTCATTTTATGCTTATATTCGCTCTCAAATAACTGATTTTGTCGTTCATGTATTCCTGCAGCTCCGTCTAGAACGTTCAAAATGTCAGTCGTCTAAGCCATCTGAGGAAAACACTGAAATCAAAGAGTGTTCCGAAGAGTATCTCTTCAGTGATACTCCCACGTTTGCCGCAGTGTCGTGACTCAAGATACATGATATACGTTCATAAATCATTCTTTGCTTGTTGAAAATGTATGTAAATGCTGGTCAGCTGTACTAGAAGTGATAAACCGGAACGTAATCTGAATCCAGAGCATTGATAAAATGTTAAACTGCAACAAACAGAATACGCGCTTTGTGAATGTATGACGTATGCTTTAACTTCATGAGTTACAAAAGCCTAGAGAAGCATAACCGAATAAATGAGCTAATTACAAATCATAAAGATGATGTGAGGCGGTACAAACACAAGAAGCTTTTTCCGCAGAACTTCTTCGCTATGCAGAAAAGCCACTTGAGACGCTACGATTGATTTCGCGTTTTCGGACTCATGGACTAGTAATTTTAACATGCGATTGATAGCTAAAAACACGCATTTATCACGGCATGATGATTTTCAAAGCCGCGACTAATATTGCGTGCGGCCCAATTAACCAAAACCGCCACTATCCCCGCTTTCCGCTACCCCTTTTCTATACCCTCCGTATGATTATTAATTCAGCGTTGCAGCCACCATAACAGCTTATTGGTTGTTTGTTTTCTGTCGACACTGACCTTTTGATGACGTAGAAAGAATAAGGTAAGAATGCAACGTCGCGCGGATAACGTGTTTCTCAACTTTCCAGCGTCCATACTTGTGTACAGAGTCACGGTGATATTTCTACAGAGAACGCTTGGCAACGCAGACTGCTTTACGAAAGCAGTTTCAGTAAAAGTGAGTTGCTTGTCGCAGTCTCAATGGGCTAATTTGAATAGTAACAGTCAATCATCCAATAGTGTTGAAAGTGCTCGAGTCTATTGTCTTTTACAAATCGTCTACTTGACCGAAATTCCAATTTCGTCCAGTGCCGATAATTCAACAAAAGCATCCATCATAGAATAGTTTAACTATGCGAGCACTATTACGCAAACAAACAACTAATTAAGAACTCTGCGGGCATTCGGTGGGCGCAGCTACAAAGGATAGGGTTAATTGGAGAGACATGAGAGAGGCCTTTGCCCTGCAGTGGGCGTAGCCAGGCTTCTGCTGATGATGATGCAAGTAACGAAATGTACACTATATGTAAACCTCGCCAAGCGTTAGTTACATGTTACGCCAGTTTTATTCGCCCTAGACTGAAGCTTTAGTAAAACGTTTGAGCGACGTCTCATGTGAGCATAGCACGCATGAATTTCTGCCAGGTCGACAAAATTTAAGATAACTTCTACTGACCAACGTTGTCGCCAGGGCAGGCGACGTGAGTGGAATAGTTTCCTCCGCTATGGCCTGTTGGTCATCTCCCGAGTCCGTGTGAAGCCAAGGAGGAGGGCAAGGGAAATAAGGGGAGGTGATGGCAGCGCTACATGGGTAAGAGGCGTGTTCTGCACCAGCCCTTATTTCCCTACAGCTGGGACAGTGAGCAGTACCACGCCATGCGAAGTTTAAGAGCAGTATAGTGAAGTGAGGATCGGTTGGTTGGTTGTTGGGTAAAGGAAATGGCGCAGTATCTGTCTCATATATCGTTGGACACCTGAACCGCGCCGTAAGGGAAGGGATAAAGGAGGAGAGAGTCTGAACTCTGGGGAGTATATGTGCTTGTTTAGTCCTGAGGGAGAGCTGCGAGCTGCTCAGCTCCGGGATCGCTTTTTTTTGTAACGTTTACAGATTTTTATTTTAAAACAGTGAGCCCCGCCGCGGTGGCTCAGTGGTTAGGGCACTGGGCTGCTGATCCGGAGTTCCCGGGTTCGAACCCGACCGCGGCGGCTGCGTTTCGATGGAGGCGAAACGCTAAGGCGTCCGTGTGCTGTGCGGTGTCAGTGCACGTTAAAGATCCTCAGGTGGTCGAAATTATTCCGTAGTCCTCCACTATACGACACCTCTTTCTTCTTTCACTCCCTCCTTTATCCCTTCCCTTACGGCGCGGTTCAGGTGTCCGCCGAGATGTGAGACAGATACTGCGCCATTTCCTTTCCATAAAAATCAATTTTCATTTTTCATTTTTGAAACAGTGAGAGTTACACCAGTACGGTCTGTGCAGCTGAATTTTACGGCAAGGCGGACGTTATGTACGTGACAGGATTCAATAATTAGACGATTAGCTAACAAAAATAACTAATAAACTTTTCGTATATTTTTACCTTAGGAGGCAAGATTATACTGCGAAATTGAAGGCCGATAACTTCGAAGGTGAGCCCAGTTTTTAAATTTTCTTTATCAGCAATGTGGTTGGAAATATCGATCGTCAAAATTACGCATTTGCAATCTTTTTGAGGTGGATTTCCAGCATTGCACATTTATAAAATTGTGCTGGTCACATTTCTAACGCAGCAAATGCAAGCGCCGTTCATGTATTTTGAGCCGTAGAAGCCGTTTATATTGTGGCGAAAATACTAAACCATTTCATAAATATGCAATGCGGGAAAGCCAACATAACGAGCATTGAAATGCCTGATTTTGATGTTAGGTATTTCTAACCACATTGCCTATATAAAAAATAAAAACTGGGCTAGCCGTCTATGTTTATGGCCTTCAGTTTCGCAATGTAATCATTTCTCCAAAAATGCAATAGAAAATTAAGTGTTGATTAGTTAAGTTTATTTAAATAATCGTCCAATTACATTGAGCTCTATTTCGTATATAATGGTGCCGCCGTGGTGGCAGAGCGGTTATGGCAATCGGCTACTGACCGCGAAGACGAGGGCTCGATCCCGGCCGCGCCGGTCGAATTTCGATGGAGGCGAAATTCTACAGGCCCGTGTACTATGTGATGTCAGTGCACGTTAAAGAACCCCAGGTGGTCGAAATTTCCGGAGCCCTTCACTACGGCGTCCCTCATAGCCTGAGTCGCTTTGGGACGTTAAAGACTCCAACCACAAACCATTAATAATAATTGGTTTTTGTGGGAAAGGAAATGGCGCAGTATCTGTCTCAAATATCGTTGGACACCTGAACTGCGCCGTAAGGGAAGGGATAAAGGAGGGAGCGAAAGAAGAAAGGAAGAAGAGGTGCCGTAGAGGAGGGCTCCGGAATAATTTCGACCACGTGGGGATTTTTAACGTGCACTGACATCGCACAGCACACGGGCGCCTTAGCGTTTTTCCTCCATAAAAACGCAGCCGCCGCGGTCGGGTTCGAACCCGGGAACTCCGGGCCACAAACCATATATTATTTCCGCCTTGCTGTACAACTCACCTTCAGCGACCACACCGACGTATCCCTCGCAGTGTTGAAAATAAATGTCTGCAAAAATGTGCAGAAAATCACCCTTTATTATAACGACACTGTTTAATGCAACATCGCACATTTTAAGGTTGCTCAGCTGTATTAGGCGCTCGTCACAAAGACATGGACGCACTGTGAGGAAATGCTGCACAGCATCCGCGTCGACAAAGGCGACGGGAAACGCTGAACATTGCAAAACCCCGCTGGTGCGGAGGTGGAATAGGTGCGCAGGTGATATGAGAGAGCGGTGTTAATAATAATAATAATATTAATAATAATAATTGGTTTTGGGGGAAAGGAAACGGCGCAGTATCTGTCTCATATAATGTTGGACACCTGAACCGCGCCGTAAGGCAAGGGATAAAGGAGGCAGTAAAAGAAGAAAGGAAGAAAGAGGTGCCGTAGTGGAGGGCTCCGGAATAATTTCGACCACCTGGGGATCTTTAACGTGCACTCACATCGCACAGCACACGGGCGCCTTAGTAGAGAGAGCGGTGTTCTTTCTCAAATATAAAACGTGTAGAACACAGGGGGGTGCAAATGCGACCCACCATTCCTCTTCCCGGTTAGCCCATCTCTTCGGACACGTGTTCTTTTTCAGTGAGGGCAAACGTGAAACACTGAGGGCAAAAGCGGAAATACTTAGCGCAGAATTTAGTGCACTCAACCTTTTATACGTGTGTTTGGCGTGCCGTGACTTTTACGTGGTGCGGTACTTTCTTTCGACGTTGAATTACGGCCACAGTTTGCTGCGAAGCAAAAGTGTCATTGCACGCGTTTTTCAAATGTGTTATACAGCATAGCGAGCAATGCAGTTTGGAAGTAGGATGGGGGAGGAAGTAAGAGGAAGCTATGTCGCAGTTACGATAACTTACGAGCATTTTGTATGTGCGTAATATGGCCGCAGCTGGCACAACACTAGGTTATATGGAGGCAGATGGGAGAGGCTTCTGTCTTGCAATGGATGTAGTTAGGCTGGTCATGATGATGATTTTGTCAGTGACTGATGAGAATTTATGGAGAAAGGTTAATATTCATATTTGCTACGTTCCAGCAAACTTTACACGGTGTTCGATATTCTTACCGCACAGAAATCAACACGAAGCTGCGGTTTACCACGACAAAATCAGGAGTAAATACTACGGCTCAGTAAACCGGAGTACCCGGGTTCGAACCCGAGAAGAAAAAAAAAACGCTTGCAATTCAATTCGAATAGGCACTGTTCGAGCACGTCTGTTAACAAGCGCGGGCGTTTGTGGATTTAAAGGTGCGTGTTGCTCATACAAGCTGTTTTGCGCAAAGTGGGAAAGCCGCAAAATAAAAGAACAAACAACGTAAACTGAAACAAGAAAGTGTGCACGTTTTATGCTGGACTTTCTTTTACAAAATTCCGAGAAAAAAAAAACATCGATCTCGCTTCCGCAGAAGGTGCGTTAGGGACATGCACACTTGGACGATGCCGCGATGGTCATCTGTATCTTATTCATTAGCAGCCTCTTTAGTAGCCATCCTGCCTGGACGAGGCTTTCAAGTTCACGTTCCCCATGCTAACGCCCTTCCCACTTCACACCCTCAGAGAGCAGCCATCCTGCCTGGAGAAAGTTTTCAAGTTCACGTCCCCCATGCCAACACCTTTTCTACTTCAAACCTTCCTTCCCTTCACTGGTGTTTTCTCCTCTGCGTGAAGCCCTATTTAAACCCTGCCAATGATGACTGCTCTCCTCAGACGAAGATAAACCCTCTTGTCGAAACATTGGCTAGCACCGGGCCCTGAGGCTCCCCCCTCCCTTGTTCACCTTGTATAATCCTGCACCAAATTCACCTGGCAAGAGCAGAAAATCTGGACAAGCGCTTCTATGGTAGCAAGAAAATTCAAACAGCGCTAGACAACAGGACCAGAAAGAGGAGGAGACAAGCACGGCGCTGAACTTACAACTTACCTCTTTCTGGTTCTGTTGTCTAGCGCTATTTGAATGTTCTTGTTACCGTGGAACACCAAGTCGCCCAATCTGCCGTCCTTCTAAAGCGCTTCTAGTTCGTACGGTTATCACCGCGTGGCGCTGAAAATTCAAAATCAGCGCGGGAATTTCGAATATTCGATATATCCCATTGATCTTTTATGGCCGTCGGAAAGAGTCGGTGCGAGAAGAGGAAGCATTTTATAGGTCAGATTTTTAAGCAGCGAGGAAGAGTCGGCCATGACAATCACCATGTTCGTGCAGAATCTCCGGGACTTTGTTTTTTTACCAAAGTTACAATTTTAAAACATTTTACAATATCCCCGTTGAGTTACGCGGTGTTCGCTACTGGCCGTCGCCAGATGACGCTAGTTGCTAATGTCCAGGAAAACTAGGCCAGGCTGGGCATAGATGCCCGCCGCGGTGGCTCAGTAGTTAGGGCGCTCGGCTCCTGATCTGGAGCTCCCGGGTTCGAACCCGACCACAGAGGCTGAGTTTTATGGAGGCAAAACGCACGTTAAAGATCCCCAGGTGGTCGAAATTGTTCCGGAGCCCTCCACTACGGCACCTCTTCCTTTCTTCTTTCACTCCCTTCTTTACCCCTTCCCTTACGGCGCAGTTCAGGTGTCCAACGATATATGAGACAGATACTTCGCCATTTCCTCTACCTAAAAACCAATTATTACTGCTATTATTATTATTATTATTAATATTATTATTACTGGGCATACATAACAGTTAAGTGCCGCCATGTGCTTAAAGCTTACAGGGTACACGTGACCACAAGTAGCGTTCACTGCATACTGCCTGTGTAGGTATCAGGATATGTTAACTGTGTTAACCGGGAATAGGATAACAGGATCGAAAGATGAAGATTTGGAAGAAGCAGCAAAGAAGGTAGCTTCTATGTAATACAGGGGCTTCTATGGTCAATCGCGCGGTATCCTGCGGCGGTCCACCCAGCGTTTCGCGCGCGTGTGTGCGCGCAATTTTTTTTAGTGCCAAAGCAGTTCCACCGCGCTTCCCGAGTTTCAGCGGAGTTCGTCTATGCGAAGCCCCTGAGTAGCAAGTGTTAACTGGGTCACAGGATCAGTGGACAGACACCTCAATCGCACTTTGATGACGTGGCGGTTATGTCCACCTCCAGAAAACCGTTATTTCGCGCAATATTTCGTGCTTAGCAATGTTAAATCACCAGCCGTTTTTTTTTAACCCGCGCCGATGGAGGCAAGGCGTCCAACGTAAACACATCACTGATGTCGCGTTTGCTGCGACGGCACGTAGACACGTGTGGTATGGGGAGAAAGCCGACCATCGGGCGACGGGTCGGTCAATTCCGCCCCGGCGCATTAACCCGGGAGAGCGGCGACAGTTCCAACGGTGCGTAGCCCATAAAAGCGTTTGGCGGCCCTGCGTGTGTCGGCGCACTCGTACTAATGGTCACCGGGGCAGGAAGAGAGCGCTGTTTGCGAGTCGACAGCCTATAATGCACCTGCGCACAATGTCCCTGCACACAGAGTCGAGATGCTCTGCCGCACAAAATTGCTGGCACTTATGATTGCGCCGCAGCTGCGACTCCCCTGCACCGCACAGAGCCGCACAATCCCTTACATACACTTCGATTAGGCGTGACATTCACGCGGCAGGCATGCGCACTGTGAACGCCATTTCGAGCTGGGAGGACTAGGAGGTCCTGCTTATGTCTGCAGACCCGACATCGCAGCTTGCTGCGGTGACTCGGGCTGCCGACGTCATGTCCCGGCATGACCTACTTGATGCAGTGCGGGATCGCGCAGTGGCCCAGGGAACCAGCTGGGTCTAAAACTCACGTGCTGAATAAAGTTTTGCTGTCTGTCTGCAAGCACTGTATCTTGTAGAACTCTGTAGACTGCGGGTAAAAGCCGCTGCTATGGCTCAGCGGTTATGGCGCTCGGCTGCTGACCAGAAAGACGCGGGTTCGATCCTGGCTGCGGCGGCCGAATTTCGATGGAGGCGAAATTCTAGAGGCCCGTGTATACTGTGCGATGTCAGTGCACGTTAAAGAACCCCAGGTGGTCGAAATTTTCGGAGCCCCTCCCTGCGGCGTCCCTCATAATCCTGAGTCGCTTTGGCATGTTAAACCCCCACAAACCAAACCAAACTACGGGTAAACAATTTATTTCAATTGTTCGTTTATTTATTCATGCTGCACGGCAATACCTTGCCCTCCTTTTCTATGTAGGAATGTAATACACGCGTTAACTTTGGTCACTTTCTTCGCACCTTTCGCGTTGTGTTGTCCGAGAACTTCAAACTGAGCACTTGGGACCGAGGCTTGGAAATGTCTCCAGTCAGCTCGAAGGTTACTTCGGTTTTAACCCAATGCGAGGGTCTCAACTCGCATCGGTGACTACGCTCATTGCTGATGTCTTTGCGTATATTCACACTTCTTTTGCCGTCGTCCCCAAAGATACCCGCCTTTTTCCCCTTCTCCATTTATTCCCCATTCCCGTCGACAGTACAGAGTAGCAGGCCAGAATAACTCAGGCCAACCTCTCAACCCTTTTTTTCTGCAAAATAAATCTATTTTTCTCTCCCCCATTGTGAATCGATCGCATCACCTTAAGCATTCGAAATCCATCTCGAGCCCTCTGATAGGTCGCCTCTTCCTCTCTTCTATCTTCTACTCCCTCCTTCACCATTTCCTTCACGGCGCGGTTGAGGTATCCACCGAGAGTGAGACAGTTACTGCACCTTTTTTCCTTCCTCATCACAAATTCTTCCATGCGCTACCTACCATCCATGGGAACTCAGCTATCGCGACATCTCGACGCAGAAACCTTTTCTGTGTAGCAGGCGTCTGACAAGCGTTCACACCACCTCAGGCATTGTTATTAGTCGTTATTACTTCCGAGCACCGTAGTTCATATAACATGTGCGCAGTAATGCAAGCGCCTACTCATAACCCCTCACATTCCGCATTTCTGTACCGACTGAGCCAGGAGCGCTGCACTCTTTGCACCAATTTCGCCGCCCGCCGTGGCTTCACGCAGCAGCGGTCCGACAGGCAGGCAGACTATAAATAGACCGGCCGCAACTGATTGCTTCGGGCACGACACCGTATCGCCGCGGGGCCAGTGAGAGAATGTCGTCGTGATTATGCCCTGCTGTAATATGGACGCAATGCGCAGATTGAGGATTGCGTCGCCGTATTCTGGTTGCGCGGGCTTTCCCACGTGACGTACACTCTAAACACGAATACGCCTATCTGGGCGTAAAAAAGGAGTGATGTGTAGACTAGCGCAAGGGAGTGCGCTAGGGGACACGTTACTCCCTTTTTTCTCCTTCCTGTTCTGATTGTAGATTAGATTGTTAGGTTAGAGGAGGGTATAGAGTGTACGAAGAAAAATTGGTTTCTGAGGAAAGGAAATGGCGCAGTTAATCCATTATTGAAGTTGCGACAGGCGTTCTGGGAATCAGTGAGCACAACGGCGTTGGGGTTAGATGCTACAGCTAATGCAATAGCTGCCTCCTCTGCGTGAGTGGGGTTGGATGTTTTCATCGAGGCGCAGTTCACCATCGATCCTGAAGGCGTTGAGACCACAATAGTCATCACTCCATTCTTTGGTCCTGCGGCGTCTACGTAAAGGGTGTTAGTTTGCTCGTCTCATTTCTTCTGCAGGGCTTCCCCTCTTGATTTTCTTCTTTCGATGCTATATGCGGGATGCATATTCCGCGGAATGGGGTACACGTTGATGCGTCTCCTCACATCGCGTGGTATACCTCTTCCCATTGTGGCTATCGTATAGGGCAGACTATTAGTTGAAGACGACGATGTGCAATGCACAGTGCGAGAGTGTATTGTAGTTTAACACGAGTCATGATCGGCTGCAGTGATAGCATAGGCCTAGCACGTTTTAAAACACTGGTGTCAATTAAGGAACTCCAGAAGAGATTGCCGATACAACGGTTCTGGAAACAAATACTCTGTAAGTGCCTGAGTCATGTGCCTTCTGGAGAGGCTATACAGGTAGTCTAAAGAAAAGCGCACAGTGAGGAAATTGATGGTGTCAGCAACTTCCTTAAGGAATCCTCATAAAGGTCCCCCACGAGTGTGTCCAGTCGGTGCGAATAGGAAATGCAAATGAGCACTGAGACGCCTGATAAGCACAGCTACTAAAAAAGGGTGGTTTGCCGAATTGAAAAAGAAAAAAAAACGCGAAACAAGCTGATGCACGAATTAGTGAACAAAGCCTATTCCACCAGACTCCAAAGAAAGAAATAGGTTATGGCGACGCATGTGTTCTCATTGGGAACGCCATACGAAGGTAGCAAATATTCTGTTAGGCGAATGTGCATTTCTTCCCGCGCAAAAACATTCTTCTTTAAACTGCACATATCCACGCTGCCTGTGAAGGCATGGCTTCATGCTAAGGAGATGCTTGCGCATGGGACGGTGAATTGACGCCACTGCAATACACCAGAGACAATTGACCATTGTTTTATTCTGTGCATTGATGCTGTGTTCTTCTGGGACATATTACAACGAACAATTAAGAAGGGCATTGACATCATACCCTACTGTATCCGTTTTTTTGCCTGTGGAGAAAAACTGTGTGGTGCCATATGATCTAGTTATGTTGCTGGGAATATTTAGTCTCTGAAGGAGCCGCATGATGGACCGCCACGCCGAACCACAACGGTCGTCGAAATCTGTTTCGTGAGCAATGCGCTTTGGTGCGGGGAGTATTTGCTGCCCTGCAAGAGCAGTCTATCTTCCCTATCTAGATGCACGTGTGTGTCTTCCAGACTTTTGATGTCTTGGAAAGAGGGGTCGTGCAGGGGTAAGGTGACCTGGTGCTTTGTAGCGTAAGCGTGCTTAGACTTTTCTTTTCGGCACTATTTCCATGCAACAAAGAAAAAAAAAACTGCAGTGATAGCATAGTGCTCTCGTGCAGTGGCCGTGAAGCTAATCCATTCGCGCCGCCGCTGTTTCGAATCCCAGTCGTCGCAATATTTATTTGACTTATTTATGGTCATCCTCAAGGTCATTTATGATCATTTATGGTCATCAAGGGTCATCCTCAAGGTCAAGGTTCACACAAACTCGGTGAGCCGGTTTGACCTCGTGAAGCAGTGCCTTTGCACTAAAGCGATGGAGGTAAGAACAAGTTAAGGAAGAGAGCAGGCTGGGTTACGACAGCAAAGAGTATTAAATGACAACCTAGCTGGAATGCGCATGGACAGGGCATGCAGTGCGCAGAGAAGATCACCGATGGTCGTTTAGGCTAATGCATTTGATTCCAAGACAAGGGAAGCCCAGTGGTGGAAGGCAGAAAGTTAGGTGTATGGATGAGATTAGAAAGTATGTGGGTATAATGTGGCCGCCAACTGGCACAGAGGGTTAGTGGAACAGGCTTTAGACTTGAAGTGGGCGCACGTTAGCTGCTTATTATAATTTAGATGCAAAAAATTGTACAATGAGAATATTAGTTTCCTAATATCAACAGGGCAGAGGAAAATGAGCTAAATCACAGTTTCTGCTAGAGCTGTTCAATGTATTCAATTTTGCTAGAGCTGTCCAACGGGTTCGATCCCGGCCGCGGCGGTCGAATTTCGATGGAGGCGAAACCCGGGTACTGCGGCGGAGTACCCGGGTTCGAACCCGACCACGGCGGCCGTGTTTCGATGGAGGCGAAACGCAAAAGGTGCCCGTGTGGTCTACGATGTCAGTGCACGTTAAAGAACACCAGGTGGTTGAAATTATATATGTGGCCTTTGGAGAATGTCACTTATGAGAGGCAGCATAAAACTTTGATTGAAATCTTCGGTGCATGCATCCGCTATAACATTGGGCTGCTGAGCCTGAGGTCCCAAGTTCGAATCCTGGCCGCGGCGGCCAATCACTCTTTCCAATATCCAATCACTCTTTCGCATGATTATTCGTTTTATACGAGCATTTGCACAAGTAGCGAATGACAACTGCAGGAGTGACAACAAATGACGTATCAGCGATTATATTGCAGTTTTATTCGCGCCTCACGGGACCTCAACACCTATACGTCACAGCCATCGTTCAGATCATGAAACCGAAACATCACCAAGAAGAAATCCGATTATAAATTATTTAGCGGTCGTAGGGCAATACCGCGCGGTGATGTAGTGATGTATACTAATGTCTAACGCATCATTTGAAAGGAGAAAACACACATACTCATTTAAGCCTTTCAGATTCCTGCCAAGCCGCCGCGGTGGCTCAGTGGTTGTGGCGCTCCGCTGCTGGCCCGAAAGACGTGGGTTCGATCCCGGCCGCGGCGGTCGAATTTCGATGGAGGTGAAATTCTAGAGGCCCGTGTGCTGTGCGATGTCAGTGCACGTAAAAGAACCCCAGGTGGTCGAAATTTCCGGAGCCTTTCACTACGGCGCCCCTCATAGCCTGAGTCGCTTTGACGCGTTAAACCCCTATAAACCATAAACCGGTTTCCTGCCGATAGCGGGGAAAAAGAAAGAAAGCAGTCACCGGAACCGTACCGCAGCTACCCTAAAACGGTAAAACGTCCCCATTAAAAACATTTTTTAACGTTTATATCGAATGCTTGGCTTGGAATGGTTCTATGGCATATTTTGCAGGTACGAGGACTTTGATATAGCGCCCAAATCTGTAGACATTGTATATACGGGATAAAAGGGTGCTCGGATCGCGTATACAAATGTACACTCTGTGTCTGGAGGTGCTATTGTTGAGTTTTCGGCTCCAGTCCGGCCTGGCACGGTACAAAAAATAAACATAATAAAACACGAAGGCGTAACTCATATAGTAGCGAAATTGTGAGCAAACCGGGTTGGAACAAAGTACGTACTACATATTTGATGCGTCCTGTCCAGTAGGGAGTAATAGGAGAGGTCGCGTCGGCAACGCTAGAGTGCATTGCCAGCGCTCGGAGAGTCGGTTAACGGTTCGCTTAACGGGTAGGGAGGGAACCAACTCTGTAACTGCACGGTCACGCCTGCGGTCACGGCCTGGCCCGCATTCGCGGACATTACCTGTGCCACCGATCACGATGTAAACACAGCAGCCGCCGTTAATTAGACAAATGGTCCAGGCTGCGGAAGGCGCGTACTGGCGAAGGTGACTTCACTGGTCCGCTGAGCTTTGTCGGGAAAAAAAGTGAAATTAAATTTGTTCATTAACTTTAGGAAAATTAAATTTATCGCCGCCGCTTTTTTTCATCATCATCATCATTTTATTTTATAAAACCAATACATCAAAACCTGATTGGACCCATAGCCAGCTGGGCTAGTGAAAGGTCCAAATACATGATATTCACTAAAGAATGGCAGACATTCAAAATACATGAACAAGAAGGACGTGAGATGCTACAATAGCGGCATTTCAAATATGTTAAGCACATACATATTCTGAAAAACAACAAAAAATAGGCTTATGAATGTACTAAACCAAGCACAAACGCATTCAGTCCCACAGTTCTGGGCAGACAAGAAAAATATTTTTGAATAAAGCTGGAAAGTTATGTTTGAGTTTGATGTCATCGGAAATCTCATTTCATATCTGGGCACCATTGTACTCTAATAACCTTTGACCGTAAGTGTTATGACAAGGCGGTAGGTTAAATCTATTATTAGTGGCCGGCATGTGGACGGCATGGTCCAAATTTATTGATGATTGACGAATTTCACTCGCAGAGCAGAATATCTAGCTCTGCAGTAAACTAAAAAAAAGACGGAAAGAAGCTTTTTTAGCAGGGTGCAAAAAAAAAGAAATTTAACACTGGCATTTTGTGAACGACGGAGTCAAAATTTATTGATGTCCCACGTTTTGCTCATATCGCTCTCAGAGCAGATGGATATTGAGCTCAAAATAAAGCCCATCACACCGGTCAAGAGACTGATACCAAATTGACTGGTGTCAGTATTGTACTACCGAATTGTTTACTTAGGAAATTAATCGAGTGATAATTGCTTTTAAACTTCGTTACCTGTATCTGAAGCTAACACTGTTTAATCTGATGCTTTGAGTAACACCTCCGTCCTTTCGTTTTTCTAATTAGGAACTCATTTTCTTTTTCGTGCAAATCAGCGATGTGCGCAGGCGCCGCGGCTCCCGTCTGACACCAAATACCGTACCTGCTTGCACTACTGATCCGGAGTTCCCGGGTTCGAACCCGACCGCAGCGGCTGCGTTTTTATGGAGGCGGAACGCTAAAGCGCCCGTGTGCTGTGCGATGTCAGTGCACGTTAAAGATCCCCAGGTGGTCGAAATTATTCCGGAGCCCTCCACTACGGCACCCATCTCTTCCTTTCTTCTTTCACTCCCTCCTTTATCCCTTCCCTTACGGCGCGGTTCAGGTGTGCAACGATATATGAGACAGATACTGCGCCATTTCCTTTCCCCAAAAACCAATTATTATTATTCATGCACTTCATTTCTTTTAGCAAGGAGGCGCACTCGTTTAATTTAAGCCATCGCTGCCCACGACGAAGAGGAAGAACTGCCTCTTGTTTCCTCTAAAACGTAAATTTAGAGTGCGCGACGAAGAAATAGGCGCGCATGATAGAGATGGAACACTGTACAGCCGCCGTCGAACAGAAACGCAGTGCGGATGCCTTGAGTTTTCAGAATGGCCTTGAGAAGAACTTAATATTACCTTACGTGAGCCAACAGGACAGGTGAACTAACTGGTTGTCTGGCGCACAAAACGAAATAAGTGACAGACGTGTAGTCATTCGCTTGCTCGCTCTTTCCTCACTCACTCACTCTCTCTCTGTCACTCACTCGCTCACTCAGTCAGTCACTCACTCACTCACTCACTCTCTCTGTCACCCACTCACTCTCTCTCTCTGTCACTCGCTCACTCAGTCAGTCACTCAGTCACTCACTCACTCAGTCAGTCAGTCAGTCAGTCAGTCAGCCAGTCAGTCAGTCAGTCAGTCACTCACTCACTCACTCACTCACTCACTCACTCACTCACTCAGTCAGTCAGTCAGTCAGTCAGTCAGTCAGTCAGTCAGTCAGTCAGTCAGTCAGTCAGTCAGTCACTCACTCACTCAGTCACTCACTCACTCTGTCAGTCAGTCAGTCAGTCAGTCAGTCAGTCAGTCACTCACTCACTCAATCAGTCAGTCAGTCACTCACTCACTCACTCACTCACTCACTCACTCACTCACTCACTCACTCACTCACTCACTCACTCACTCAGTCAGTCAGTCATTCAGTCAGTTAGTCAGTCAGTCAGTCAGTCAGTCAGTCAGTCAGTCAGTCAACCGACCGACCGACCGACCGACCGACCGACCGACCGACCGACCGACCGACCAACCAACCAACCAACCAACCAATCAGCCAATCAACCAACCAATCAGCCAATAAATAAATAAATAAACATGCCAAAAGGAGATGCACTTTTTACACAGTGAAGACCACGCGTACTCTTCAAACCGCCAGACAGCAGAGTCTCAACGTGCGCCTATTAGAGGTATCACCGAAGCTCGGACACTGCTGAACGGAGCCAAAAACGCCGGTACGACATTGACACACTGTCGCCCGTAGCGTAGCCCTCGAAGCGCACTATGCGAGGGGGCAAGAGATGTTTTCTCCTGTTCTTTATCTTTGTTCAGCCTATCTGCATGCCCAGCTGAATCACATGGGCTAGCCGCCTGTCGCGAGCGAGCTCCACCGTTTGCTTTCCCGGCCGGGGCTTGAACCGGGCCCTTTCGGGGCGGTCGGGGCGGTTATCCTCCCTCGGAGAAAATAGCAGGTAGCCCACATCTCAGATAAACCAAGGCAAACAAAAAAGAAATAGAAATGCGAGAGAATCGTCAAAGCTAGCCAAGGAAAGCGCCCACGGCTCGGCACGCGATGTGAGTCACGTTACGATGATAACCCAGACGATGGCGACGTCGCCTCGCGGTGATTGAAAAGAGCAGAGAAAGCAAAACGCCGCCAGGAAAAACCGGAGCGCTATGCATGACGGGGAGGAGATAAAAAAAAAAGACGCGGGCATACCTAAAAGAAAGAAAAAAATGGAGGGAACATGAAAGCAGCTCAAACAAGAACTATACAATTAAATGGATAGGTAATGATAGAGAGAGAGAGAGAGAGAGAGAAAGAAAGAATGAAAGAGAGAAAGAAAGGGGACGATGGCTGCGTGCATGTTGCTGCCGCGCAGAAATTACCCGTGCGTGAATGGCAGCCAGTGACGGAAGAGAAGAGGAGGAAGAGGGGGAGGAGGAGGGAGTGGGTGTGTGTGCTTCCTCCACGGGGTCCTGCGTGGGCGTTGTCCGTGTCGCAGCAGCAGGGCGGCAGTGTCAGGGCCGCGTGCCGCGCCGAGACCCGGGCCGACGTGACCCCGGCACGAATCCCTCCTGTCCCGCGTTGCGGGGTGGTATATGCGCTGTTCGCAAGCGGAGCGGCAGTACGCCCTATCATCCAGAAAGGACTCAATGTGCAGCGGGAGTCCCTAAAAGATCACAAATTATTCCTTTAGGAGATGATCTCAAAGGAATAACTAACAGCAGTTACCGTCTTCCCTACGGATTAACCGTTCGTCGTGAGGTTTGAGTGCTGCAGGTAGTTTCATTTATCCCGAAATGACGAACTCGACAAGGAGCATTAAACCAGCGCTGCCTTGGAATTGTTTCATTGACAGCGACGCCGCTTAGCGCATGATAGAAATGAAAATACGCATGAAAATACTGTCACGTAGCTGTGACTGCACACAAGGAGGGACTCATGGTTTCCTGAAAAGCAAACTATTTACCTGAGCGAACTTGGGTCCTCAGAAATAAGAAAATGATGACAAAAACACGCAGCTCGCTGCCAACAATAGCAGCAAACGCACCCGGCGGTTGCCAGGACCAGGAAATACCATCACTCTCGGCCACGCTGCGACTAAACATGACTGCGAACTTTCCACACAACGCGCCTACTAAATTGCGAACAATCCCGAACATCGTAGAAGCTGTCACATGGCATTTCGGGCTAGTTGGTTCATTAGGAAGAGACAAAGCAGTGCAAAGAACACGGACGACTGAATAAACACCAGTGATCTCTTCGGAGCAATTTGGTCGCGCAAATGATATTTTTTTATTAATAAAGAACGTAAACATAATCGAACATTGAATCAATACAAGCACGACAGTCAACGGGACGCTGCGCTTCAACTCACAAATTACATTACTCACTGAAGCATCAAGTACTGGTGGGAGCAACGCCTCCTCGATTTCAATGCCTGTCAGATCAGCCAGTTTCCGATAGCCAAACCAGCTCCCGCCACCATTCCTTCCTCTCTCCCGTTCGCTATCCTTCGCACCTGCGATGCATATCAGTGAGAGGGAGCGAAGGCACCGTGACTAGCGACACATCGTGGGTGGTTGGCGAACTAATTTTTGCTCTCTTTTCCTTCGCGAAGCAGTGCTTCGCAGAGGAACGTTAGCCAGCCATGCCAGCCGCTCGCGCTATGGCACAAGCCACCGGTCCCCATAGGTGGCGCCACATGGCGACGAGTAGACTAACAGAGTCTACGGGTCGGCTCACAGTCACAATTTCCTCACTTGTCGCACGTAAATACGCCATGATAATGTGGCGTCGGAATGTTCATGTTCCTCCCCGCATAACAAAAGCCATAGCCGCTGCATATGTGTATATCCGTAGCCGTATCCATGGATTCTTTGTGGGTCCCACGCTGGCCGCCCACCGTCTGCAAAACGTCGTCGGCCCCGCACTGGAAAGGCGGGACCTTTCATCCTGCGCGGTCACGCGGCCACGAGGAACGGCCAGATCGATGGGTTCCGTCTAGCGCGAAATGCGTGCATGTCACAGCCGCTGTGGAAACGCCCCCCCCCCCCCCCCCTCCTCACGTGCACACTGGAGTACGCGGAGACTTTGAGGTGCCTCTCTCGTGCAGCGGCACAGCCTTGGCCCCATCTTGACGGACTGTCGTGTGGGTGGTGACTCGGCCAATGCGTCAATACCGAAAAGTGCGCCCTGTTTTTGCCTGCAAGATAGATTAGCAGCAGCTATATCATTATGATACCTTGGGGAGAATATTTTTTAATTTAATTTAATCGGTTTTTGAGGAAAGGAAATGGCGCAGTATCTGTCTCATATATCGTTGGACACCTGAACCGCGCCGTAAGGGAAGGGATAAAAGGGAGTGAAAGAAGAAAGGAAGAGAGAGGTGCCGTAGTTGAGGGCTCCGGAATAATTTCGACCACCTGGGGATCTTTAACGTGCACTGACATCGCACAGCACACGGGCGCCTTAGCGTTTTTCCTCCATAAAAACGCAGCCGCCGCGGTCGGGTTCGAACCCGAGAACTCCGGATCAGTAGTCGGGCGCCCTAGCCACTGAGCCACCGCGGCGGGTCAGGGAGGAATATGAGAAAACATTATGTGGCCGTTCTTTTTTCTTCCTCACCTTTCAACGTGAACGAGGGGTGAGGAGAAACCTACTTTCTGCTTTCAGAACTTTCGTTATCGACTCAGTGTACGGTCTCGGATTCTTTTGCACCATAGCAAAAGCGTAGCATGTGTTGCACTGCACCGTACTGCCTCGGTGCGTGTAGAAGCTTGCAGCTACAGATCGTATCGTGTTCTACATCCTCGTAACAGGGGCGGAAAATTTTCCTCCATAAAAACGCAGCCGCCGCGGCCGGGTTCGAGCTCGACCGCGGCGGCTGCGTTTTTATGGAGGAAAAACGCTAAGGCGCCCGTGTGCTGTGCGATGTCAGTGCACGTTAAAGATCCCCATTTAGCCGAAATTATTCCGTAGCCCTCCAGTACGGCACTCCTTTCTTCCTTTCTTCTTTCACTCCCTCCCTTATCCCTTCCCTTACGGCGCGGTTCAGGTGTCCAACGATATATGAGACAGATACTGCGCCACTTCCTTTCTCCCAAAACCAAATATTATTATTATTATTATTATTATTATTATTATTATTATTATTATTATTATTAAAATCGCAGAAGACACAGGGGGGAAGCAGCTGACAGCACACAACACAACTGCACTCTGTTGTTCACTGCCTCCGTCCCGTGTATTCTGCGGTTTTTCGTCTCGGTTGTAAGTTACCAACTGGCCTACAGCTATACTCTCCTATGCCGTCAGTTTGTGTGCGTTTTCGGTTGCCTGTGCTGTGAGACTAGGAGCAGCCGGCGCTATTATCTGGCACCAACCTCCCCTGATGTTGAGTTCGTGAAAAAAAAACAAGAAATAGTGACTCGCAGGTATGCAAAATGCATAAAGTGATGGGAACGCGAGACGCACGTCTTATGCGTTTTCTAACTCGCACCGTACGGGTTTCACGTCAACAGATGTTGCATATTGCTCTAGTGTCGAATGTACCGTAAATTCTGCTACACAGCCCGCGGGCTATGCACGCTGAAAAGTAAAATTTCTTGGTTTGCGACAACACGTAAATTTCGTTTTCAATATCGCTCATATAACATGAAAGTGCCAGCGTGATTATGTGCACCGGGTGCAGACAATTTAGCCAATTTTTTTTTTCTCAGACAAAATTGAGCCCTTAGTGCCGACTGTATGCTGGAAATTACGATACGTTTTCCTCCGCATTTGCATCTTTGTGTTTTTCAACTCTTTCTTTGTTCGTGTCACGCCTTCTCGTTAGCAGCCCTATAAAGACGAGAATCAGAAAAGTTTAAGTGTCACATTTGTCCCTGCGAATGGGTCCGTAAGAAAGAACTAGACACGCTATACGTTGACACGAACGACCGGCGGCACGTCAAGAAAAGAAAAGGCATTGTCGGAAATGCCGTGACAGCGTGGCGAGGTGCTTGGTTCAGCGACGACGCGACCGACGACAAAGAGCGAGGTTTTCGAAACCGCGGCACTTGCCGCCGAGCGTTGCGTATACTCACGCTCGGCGTCCTCGTGTCTCAACATCACCGTGGGAAATTCTTGCAAAGACTTCGTCACCCACAGCTTGTACCGCTCATCGTCAGCGTCTTTCCTACGCTGGCTGTGGACCAGTGCTACTGAACGTGAATTCTCGTAGGGTTCGATTCCCTGCTGCAGCTGCTACGTTTTAATTATGAAGGAGTAATGCAAAAGAAAATAGCAGCTCTCGTGTTGATGAATTGTACAAAAACGCTTGGAGAGGGAACCAATCTGGGGCCGTTTAATTATTACGGTGCGCCCGGTGCATGAAAATTGATTAACATTATTTTTAATCCCAAGCCCTATGTGTTACCGACAAAACCACACTTTCAGTTCAGTTTTTGCCAACTGAAGTGTATAGCTTTGAAACGAAACGGGCGTGCCTTGTCTAAACAGCAACTGCTTCCCCGCAGTCAGGCACACAGAGGAAATTACTGCGTTAATATGTGTTGATAGAGTGAAGTACGCCAGCGTTAAAGCATCCTTTCCTGAAAAGCGGTAGTGGATATTCCGCATAATTATTCATGTTAAATCAGGTTTTGTTCCGCAGGGAATACGTAACATAGATGACACTGGTTGAAAACGCAGTACCATATAGTGGGCGTTTGTTCCAGGCGCATATTGCCAGCGAGGCGACATGACCTCTCATGCAGCTGCGCACCATGGCGTGCGTATGTATGAGCGCGAAAGCACAGCAGCGGGTTAAGCAGGGGACTGAGTGCCTGAGCGTTCCGTGTGGTAGTAGAGTATAGATGAGCTAGCTAGCTAGCTAGCTAGCTAGCTCGCTCACTCACTCACCCCCTCACCCACCCACCCACCCACCCACCCACCCACCCACTCACTCACTCACTCGATCACTCACTCTCACTCACTCACTCACCACCCACCCACTCACCCACCCACACACTCACTCACTCATTCACTCGATCACTCACTCACTCGATCACTCTCACTGACTCACACTCACTCACTCACCCACTCACTCTTACTCACTCACCCTCACACTCACTCACTGAGCCACTCACTCACTCACTCTCACTCTCTCGCTCACTCACTCACTCTCACTCACTCACTCACCACCCACTCACCCACCCACGCACTCACTCACTCACTCGATCACTCACTCACTCTCACTCACTCACCACCCACCCACTCACTCGCTCACTCACCTACCCACCCACCCACCCACTCACTCACTCACTCACTCACTCACTCACTTGATCACACACTCTCACTCACTCTTACTCACTCACCCTCACACTCACTCACTCACTCTCACTCTCTCACTCATTCACTCACCCACTCACTCTCACTCACTCACTCTGTAGCTATTTAGTTGTAGACTTAGTGATCATCAGCCTCTTTTTGTGCATATAAAAGTACATTAACTTAAGTCACTGATTTGCGAAATTATTGTATCCTTTTCTGGGATTGCTTGGACGGATATTATTCGCAGTAATGCCCAATTATGAATTCGATCCGCAAAAAAAAAAACATGGCGGTGATTACGACGTAGATTTCAGTTACTGACGGAATATACTTCTCTCGTGATGATGCTCCACAATCGAAGCTTGTTTTCTCTATTTAATGGTCATAACAGAGTTTGATAACGGAGTACGCTTGGATCCTATTTTGCACCCCTTAAGCAAGACGATGTCGTCGAGAGTTCTTTTAAGACTCAAGCCTTATTTGTCTTAAATTTTGACGCAATATATGCACTCCTCTGTGAACTGAACTGAAAGCACGTGTTTTCAGTGTTCCATTAGGGTCCCTTCTTAGTAACGCCTTGAATGATATGTCACAATACGCATCTTTATCATCGCGGCTCAGATGAAAGACTTGTCACTGGCGCTTTGTTTTAACGCAGGGGAACATACATAGCTGGTCGTCATGCGGATTTCCTGGTTATGTGGTAATTATAGCGGAACATAGCGACAGACTAAGCGTGACGGGCAGGCGGGGCTTGTGTCCACACAATTTTTAGGAGACTGTGTGTATTACGTAGAAACAGCCGCTACATTCCTACGGTTCCCGGCCTGTGCAGACACACGCACAGATTGCGTGGAGGGAGCCGCAATGAATTATTCAGTCAGTGAGCCGGCGGTCCCAGACTCCGTGGCGTGCTACGGACGGGGCAGTTTCACCGAGGTCGATCTTTCACTTGAACTGCTCCCCTTTTCCCATATTCTCTGCTGGGGGGTCACTTCCGAGAAAGTCGAGCTGCACGAGTTCGCGGTAGTGTCTATACCATTCATACAAACCACCACTGTTTTGTTGTCTGTTATCAACTGCCGGAAAGAGAAAATGAAAATCCTGGGATTGCTATGCTGTGAATCGACAGAGCCAGACTGTCTTGTGAGCGCGATCTATGAAGTGGGCGCCCTTTTGCTCATTATGAGGAATTCGGGACCAGCGCTTCTGGCGCGGTTCAGGTGTCCAAAGATATATGAGACAGATACTGCGCCATTTCCTTTCCCCCAAAAACCAATTATTATTATTATTATTATTATTATTATTATTATTATTATTATTATTATTATTATTATTATTATAGTTCCCCTGGCTGCCAACATGTGGCGCATGACTTTGAACAATTAAAAATGGTGCGTTGACGTCATCAGTGACGTAAGAAAGAAAAAGAATGAGCGAGTGGCCTCAGAAGCCTCAGAATTGAACGTGACAGGCCGCTAGGCTTAGCCGCATTGGCTGTGCGCCATTCCAAATTTCCGGTAATGAATGCTTCATGCTTTCACCGTATACGTTCAAAAGGATTAAAACGGAGAGCATATTTAGTAGTATGGAGGCAAAACACTAAGGCGCCCGTGTGCTGTGCGATGTCAGTGAACGTTAAAGATCCCCAGGTGGTCGAAATTATTCCGGAGCCCTCCACTACGGCACCTCTTCCTTTCTTCTTTCACTCCCTCCTTTATCCCTTCCTTTAAGGCGCGGTTCAGGTGTTCAACGATATATGAGACAGATACTGCGCCATTTCCTTTGCCCAAAAAACCTATTATTATTATTATTATTATTATTATTATTATTATTATTATTATTATTATTATTTAGTAGTGGAGTGAATTGTAAACGGGGAGTTAATGTTTCTGAAACCACAGTTTACTGACATTGCGAATTTTATCAAGCATTAAAGCGTGGAGTTTGAGGGAGTCCCGCAGGGAATTTTGCAGACAGGGAGAGAGCTATTCGGTACCCGCCCCCCTTGTGCGTCTGCATGCTACATCTTCGAATTTCCATTATCTCCCACGACGGCGCGGTTAGTACGCAGGACAGCCGCGTTCCGTCTAACGTAGATGTAACTCGTAAGTGACTTAGTGAGGCCGCGTGCTGGTCGTTGCAGCCGAACGATCGAAACCTCGGAGGACAGAATGGTTCTAACGAAAACAAGTTATCTATACGCTTCCGGTATGACTGTGCGTATGTGCGCTTTCTCATTAAATTGTTTTCTTTAACCGGGTGGGCTTTTCATCGCTCTGTGAAAGGCAGTGAGGAAAGCTGGAGGTTGATATCCGGAGAATGGTCGGTTCGTATACCGTCCTATAAACTAGGCATGGTGCGTGAGCCAGGAACTCTGGGATTGAAGCAGTTTGTCGGTTTGCCTACACAGTCGGGTCCCGCTATTCCCGGCGTCTACACAGCGTACGGCTTGAAGGCAGGAAGAAAAGAAAAACGAGTGAAAGAAAGGGCACTTTCAGCTTCGCATTGAATACAATCGATACGCGACGTGTACAGGACGGGACGCTGCCACGAGACACGTCTATTCCCAGCGCGAAAGAAAAACGACATAAAGCGAAGCAAACTCAATCGAACTTTTCCACATGAAAGCCCGTTCCGCGACTATTATTGTCCATGGGCGGCGGGCGCGTGCTCGACTGTTGTTCGCTTGTTCGGTTGTGAAGGTCGCATTCTTTTATCTCCGGCGGAAAAACAAAATCGTTGTTTGTCGCTGGACACACCTGTGTTTAGTGCGCACTAGGTGTGTTATACAGCCGCCTTGCCCTATTTTTCTATAGCTACATGCCTTGCCCTTTTATGAATATTTTACGTTTAAACTATCGTCACAAAGGATGGCAGATACACTATAAACAGAAGGGAGTAAAATTTACTCTAGCGCACTATCTTTTATAAAGAAGTGTGTGCTAGAAGACAGCTTATTCTCTCTTTACTCCATATAGGCGTATTCGTGTTAAGAGTGTACGTTCCAGGACTCGCAGTTACGCAAGATTTCAATACCAATGCGTACTTCTTGGCGAGTATCAAGGTCGTGAGTTTGATTCCTTGTCGTTCACGTGCAGGACGCCGAAGGGAACGAACCGCAGATGATCCATAATAATTGGTTTTTTGGGGCAAGGAAATGTCGCGGTATCTGTCTCATATATCTTTGGACACCTGAACCGCGCCGTAAGGGAAAGGATAAAGGAGGAAGTGAAAGAAGAAAGGAAGAAAAAGGTGCCGTAGTGGAGGGCTCCGGAATGATTTCGACCACCTGGGTATCTTTAACGTGCACTGACATCGCACAGCACACGGGCGCCTTGGCGTTTTGCCTCCATAAAAACGCAGCCGCCGCAGTCGGGTTCGAACCCGGGAACTCCGGATCAGTAGCCAAGCGCCCTAACCACTGAGCCACCGCGGCGGGTGCAGATGATCCACTTTTCTGGATTCTGGTACTCCGCCCGGTGTGGCTCCAGTGGTTTTGGAGTTCGGCTGCTGATCCGGAGGCCTGGGGTTCGAATCCAGCTAGGGCGGTTGCTGCATTTCAATGGAGGCGAATCGCCGCAATGACGCCGGTGTGTTGTGAGGCGCAAACGCACGTTATGGAACCCCGGGTGGTCATACCTTATTCCGGAGCGACCTCCACTATATACGCCGTCCCTCATATTCATTGTGCCGATTTGGGATGTTAAAACTCACATACCACGTTTTCAGCTGCACGATAAACAAAAAGGAGTAAGAAAGGGAGTAAGCACGCACCCTCTTTGTAAAAGGGAGTGCGGCAGACGACAACTTACTCCCTTTTTAATCCAATATAGGTGCTTTCCTATTTAGAGTATGGATTGTTACCGAAATCGATTGTTATGCCTGCCTTTTATTAACGGGATAAGTATGTCAAGTTATAAACTTAATTGAGTTGTGCGGAAGTTCCTGTGTGTGATGTGTCTTGACTAGTTCATCTACTTGATATCGAATGGCGTCTACAACAGATAAAGAGAAGAAGAACCGCCGTTGTTTATAGGGTTTTTAAAACACGAGCACATTGTTTTTCACGAGCAAAACAAATCGGACCCGGTTGCTGGCACGCACGCACTGAGAGCGACAGGGAGAGAGCGGTGCGTGTTCAAACGAAATTCTGCGTGCCATTAGGCCAAAATTTAACGTTAGTTGTGAATAAATAATTCATATTGCTGTTCTAGAGCTGTGCTATGGGCTGCGACTATATGAGCCACACGAGAAGGGCTCTTATAACGCCCACCCAAATCTCAGCTAACGGCCGTTTCCGCATATCGGTTCCATATAAACGCGGCCGTCGTAAGCCTCGTAACGAAATTAACAGCGCCGTAACTGAACGGCCGAGCAGCTGAAGCAACGCGACGAGAACAGACGGTGCAAAGCGCACGTGTTACCTGCAGCAGGGCACCTGCACGTATACATATATAGAATACAGTATGCTCTACTGCGCCGGTCAATGAACTCATCCTGCGCTTCGACGCATGCGGGAAAATGCGTTAGCGGTGAAAAAACTGTTGACAGCGGTGATACAGGCGGGATTACAGTAGAAATAAAACAGCGTGCAAACAAGAAGGATGGCATTAAACGCTGTGTGCTTTTTCAAGGCGGCGAAAAATCTTCATGCAGTCGTGTTCGAAACCACGAGTGTAGCATTCACGAAGAATTAGTGCCTCCTGAAGCTCACGTCATTCATTTAGCATCACGTTCGCATCATTTCACCTTTTTGTGGACTTGAACCCGACGAGATGCTAAAAAAAATCTTAAAAAACGCTGGAAAATGTCTTCGGATGCGAAGCCATTGTTAAAAATACGCAGGGCACCGGGTTTGTTCACACGAAGTTCTTATTCCAAAGGACTCTTAAAGCCCCTTTGAACTGCTAAGCACTGGACATGAGGGGGGGGGGGGAGCACACTGTACGGCCCAAGACCAAGGAAGTCTACTGGTGGCAGCTATAAAATTTGTACTTGACCAGTTTATAGATATAAGTTCACGCAGTTTGGCCTTCATCGTTTGGGAATCGCAGTGGCATGCTTATAGATGACGGGTCATGTGACACGCAACGAAAATAGTCGGTTGTCTATTACAGGACCAGAACTGATACCAGAGGAAACGAGACGTGTGTTCTCGAGTGTGCTCGAGGCTCAGGTACGCTAAGAAACACGAAAACGCATATATAGAAAAAGTGTTTAAGCTGTACTCTAACGCACACCCTTTTATAAAAGGGTGTTTTATAAAAGGAGTAGATGGAGTAAGTGGTCCTCTATAGTAAGGGTGCGTGCTAGAGGACCGCTTACTTCTTTGTTACTCCTTTCTGTTTAGAGAGTAGAGTGATGACCGAGGTTTAGGTTTGGGGAAGTAGGTTGGCCTCACCTGGCGTAACAAGGGGGTGACTCGAGGATATACGGAGAGGAGAATGATGATGGAGATCGATGGAGATTATAGTTGTGGTGGCAGTAAAAGGCCTATAGAGCTTGTCGTCGGAAGAATGCGGGCGTTTTTAAAATTTATTGTTTGGGCCTAAAATAAAAGATGGACAGCGTTCGATGGTGTGTCATTCCGCGAGGCATGTATGTATTCACAAACAAGCTGAGTGAAGAAAGTTCGGACAGCTGTACATGTACTGCGTAGCTCGCAGCAAACTTAAATATGAAAAACAATATATGCCCGTAAAAAAAAAAGTTAAGCAGAGAACGAAACGACAGCCTTCTAAGTTACCAACTTGCCCAACAAGACGCTCTTTTAAGCCTTCTAAATTTTCAGTGAAGCTTAAGCTTCACTGAAAGCTAACGATTAGGCTCAACGTAAAAACGAAAAAAAAAATGAAGGACCAGCATATCACAGAAATACTAAAAAAAAATGAAAACGTAGTTTGATCTACGTATAGCGCACATTTATAAATGAGGGCTGAAATCAACCTATGAATACAAGCCGCAGTGAAGAGTGTTGTAAGTCGTGCACGCCTGTAAGAGGACGACGCAGGAGGTTTTCGTTTCCCCGCCCATCACCGTCATAAGTTCATGGCAAAAGTTTACGAACACTCGTGAAAGTATTTATTTCTATTGTATCCACTGCATTCTTTGCTTCAAATGTAACAGTGCGTTGCGTAAATGGCCCACTCAGAACCAGGTTTTACAAAAAGCACTCAGAAGTACACAGACAGGCGAAGACTATATAGACAACCTCTTGTCTATCGTCTTGAACTGTCCGGTGTATTTTTGCGTGTTTCTTGTCAAAACATGGTTTACGAACTAGTCCAGGCCACGTCAGTTTTTCTCTTTCTTCTTTAACTGCTCTATCATCCCTCCTATAACGGAAGGGCGCGGTTGTGGTGTCCATTGAGAAGCGAGGCAGTTGTTGCGCCCTCTCCTATCCTCCGAGCCAATTTCCTGTTCTCAAGCCGACAGCAGCGCCCCAACACTTACTTAGCCTTGCGACCACAGGAAGTATTGTTGAGGCGAACGATGTCTCTCACCGTGCCCAAACCCATACCTTTCATAATTAGGCCATATATCTATTATTCCAGGTTGCACGAAAAGACGGCGATGACATTAAATTTCCTTGCAAACGTTGCATTCCGCAAGCTTTTGACGATGACGGGGCACCAGTTTTGATAAACAACCTACTTTAGTAAGTTCTGAAGCAACCAACGATTTTGAAAAAATCAATTTCCCAACTTACCCCCCCCCCCCCCCCCTCCCCCCAATTATCTGTTACTACTCTCTTCAAAAGCAACATTCGGCGGCTGCAGCTTATGCACCCTGTGCGCTGACCGCCCTCTCTCAGTTTGAGTTCACTTCACTGTATGCCAAAGGCGACAGGAAACCCGCCTGTACCATCTGCTGACATATTTCAGCAACATACATCAGGATCTTCGGCCGCGCGCGCCCATTTGGAGCGAAGTATTACCGGTATTGCCCCTGCACATTGAACAGCTTGAGTTGAGTTCAGAGGTTGTTGTAAGCTATATAGTGATGGGATTAACCTCGTGGTTACTGGGCTGGAAAACAGAGTGCAATCATTGGACTCGCTGTCGTAAAGCTCCGCAGCCAGTGAAGTAAGCCAGACAAAGTTTCTTGTGCTTTCGTCCACTGCTGCTGTGCTTAGTATTATAGATTTTTTTTCCAACTCGTCCATCCTTGTGTTCTGTGCTGTGTGGCTGCACTGAGTTAAAAAGGCGCACTTGCTTTGTACGCTTCGCTAGCAAGCATGCCTCGAGTCTAGAGCTCAAGGACTGACGACCCCGATCTATGGTCGGAAGGCAGGTGTTATCCTACACACACAAAGTAATAACAATCATTGTAAAGAGAAATAAAAATGACTACCGGAAGGCACAATGTCTCCTTACGCGCTATGAAAGCGAAAGCGTTGTGCACCACTGCTGTTTCCGGCGGTGCGTTTTTGGTTGATTATGTCAGTGGCGTTCTGTGCCTTTGTGCAACTTAGTTCTCATTGGCCTCCAATCCGCAGACCATTCGGAGCTCCGTGGGTTAATGCGCGTATATGCAGAATTGATCATTCTCTACTCACCATTCATAGATGGCGGCTATTCCTCATACCACTATGGCAGCGCAGTGGCGCAGCGGTTAAGCGATGCGCACTGTCAGGTGGCTGTTTCTATCACAGCCACCCGTAGGCATTGTGCGACCCGTGTTGCTCTTCCCGAGCAGCTGGCGGGACGCTCCTCCGAACCTGCCCGAGCTTACCCGAGTTACTACCGAGTAACTCGGGAGCGCTCAGGTAAGGGTCCACCGGTGGGCACTTTCTGCCCGCGCCACGCATGAGGCAAGTAATGCTTACGCATTAATAACATAATACCTTACCAAAAAGGTAGAAAAAGCACGAAGTGTCTTTAGTTTGCACCAGATATCATTTTCGTTGCCTGCCCGTCGCCATCACGGTCGCATTTCTTTCGTCCTTCGAAATCCGCTCTTCGCCTCGCAGAGAGCATTACCATAGAGTTTTAGCGCAGCGTTACCGTGTACTGCTTCTCTTAGCGTTGTACGAAGGGCGAAAGCTGTGCGTATACGGGCACTGTGCGTGTGCACGGATGGTGGAACGTTTTAACTTACTGTACTACCACAGCTGTTACCGAGCCAACAAGAAACTGCGCATGCGGGTTGTAAGTGCGCAGCTATAGCGTCCGATAGTAGCGGCAACGTTTACGGTATGCAGTAGCTTTGCACTAAAACTCTCGATTATACTTCTCATGACGCACTCTTGCGCTTGTCGGCTCACGGGTGTTCCTGATTGCAAAGGATACGATTGCAAGCTTAATTAGCGGGTGTTTAAATTTATTCGCTCCATTATACTCGTACTTGGTTCATTGATTCTGGACAGTCTTTGCTCAGACTCTGAGAGTGCTTGGCTCGAAAACTCCTTAGCACTTCTTATAAGCATTCCGTGCTTTCAAAGATATAGAAAAAATATACACTGGTGTGTACAACTTCTTACAGTACATAGCCTGTTTTTCACGCATGTTTTACTTATTTTACTGCACCGATATTTATCCTAAGTTCTGCGTGTCGCAACGGGGTTTGTTCCTTAGTTGTGTGCGCCGGAGTGTGACGCTCCTTAATCTCTAAATCTGTTTGGGGTAAGGAGAACACCTGTACTTATACTTCTACCCTTGTACATCTTGTAGTTCTCGCTTAGGACACGATTCTACGACGTAACGTAGCTTCAGTGCTGGACAGTACAGCTTTCTTTTGCGCAGTGGATTTCATGTGCTCCAACGACGTCAATACTCACAGCTGGGAGTAGATATTCTCTCGCGATGTTGACAGTTTAGCTGGCGTTAAGGATTGACATGGAAGCAATACAGCATATGCACAATACACTTCTGACCCAACCCAGCAGAGTTGGACTAAAGCGCATGCGCACAGCGGTGGGCGTGGCATCGTCACATGCCTACGCATCAACGCTAAACCCCATCTAACCGCATCCAACTGATGCGGCCTGTTATAAACCCTTTCATTCTTTTCAAACTCGGGCCACGTGCATCCCCCCCCCCTCCCATTTAATCTGCGTTCTCGCTCCCAGCAGGTGTTCATTCGGTAAAAAAGAAACAAATAGGAGGAAACAGACAAAACAGCGAGACCACCATAACGAGAACGCTACAACTTCGCGTGAAAGAAAACAACAAATTTTCCTTCTTCGTCTAAGGGTAGATTTTTTTTATTTGTTAGGCACGTTATTTCCCGTTACGTCTCTGGATAGTATACATTCCGTATAAGCACTCACCGTGCAGCGAGAGTTCATGTTGGCGATCCGACGAGCTTTCTATTCCAAAGAGCACTTCGCAGTTTAGTTAAGCGTCGACGACGTGTCGTGTACAGTCCTCGGGAGACGAGCCCAGTGCTTGTTGCAGTGCAAGTCTGCCTCGTTCCGTTCTCACCGTTGTGTACAATTGAACTCGCGAAGCGCGCTGATTCCCAAGCACGCGACGTTTAGTCGCGGTCACAGGTGTGCAGGGGCATAGCGATGGTGCATGCGTTTTTTTTTCTGTTTTGTCCCGGAAATGAAGCTAATAAAAGACGGCTCCTTCAAAACACCTGCCACGTCCTGGCAGCTAGAGATATGGACACGCGTCGTGTCCCGCCTGTGGCGGGAGTGCGACTCTGTGTACGCGACCGTGGTGACCCTGACGGCCCTATTTTTTTGCCGCACAACACACATTGTACGCGACGGCTGGGCCCCGCTGAGAGCGGCCAGAAAAAGGCGTCATCTGTCGAGTCACTGGAAAATTGATAGACCTGTGCTACTAGAGACTTTTCACTTCGATTACGAGTTTTTATCAGCTTTTGTAGCGATAGCTACACTACGCCACGTCTTCGACCCTTCGGTGTGTCACCACTTGAGCTCCGTGGCGGCGCCGTTATCACGCGGGTTGATCACGTGGTGCGGCCTTTGGTCACGTGGTTGGTCACGTGGTGCGGAGCAGCTGCTGCCGCCGGCGGCGCGGCGTGCAACAGTTGCAACAGCTGTGCGCATGCGCCGTGTCGAGTGGGACGAAGATGAAGAAGGAACGCCCAGCGAAACGGAGTGGCGAAAGACTGACTTTGCAATTCGACTGAGGTAGTTCCACTCGGCCAGGTGTAGCTATCGCGTCACTCCAGGTTTAACAAGAGCTAAACCACAGCCATTTTTGATAGGCTCCCAATTCGAAGTGGTTACCATTGCAGGGAAAGAAAAATTACATCTTGACCTTGTGAGGAAACGGGCTTGGCAAAAGCCACCTTCCTGATTTAAATCACAAAACTGCGTGCGTATTAGAATGACATGTAAATTGTAGCGATACAGATATCAGTATTTTTTTCTTTCTGTCTTACCCGACAACAGGAAAGAGAGAAAAAAATGTGTAATGGGGTAAGGTATAGCTTGTAAATGTGTAGAGAATATGCGGGTTTCAACGCGTTAAATACGTCAATGTGCTTGAAAGCGCTGTAATTAGCTTTTTTTTTTACGAAACAGAAATAACTGTAGCCGGCATATTATGTCACTGCGGCAACACATGTCAAGGCAGAGAGCTGCGGCAAGGGGGCTAGACAACGGACATGAAGTCATCAGCTCCAACTGAGACGTAAAAATAAGGAAAAGAGGTACGGAACGCGGCAAATATAACGGCACGTCCGACACAGTTTCTCGTACACAACGCTAATCACATCTGTGTAATTACCTCAGGTATGGTACAAACACGAACTGATTGGTGCACATTGAACGGCATTGCTGCTTGCTTGTATTTAGGGGCGAGCTTACTTCGTCTTCTTATGACAACTTTGAGCCCCCATCAACACCCCCCCCCCCCCCCCCTTCGCCATTATAAAGAAAATAAGCTTCGCAAATACTTCGAAGATATTTCGAGTTTGCAAGTATACTGCGGTTCATTTATAAGTCGAAGCATGTTCCGTTCAGTAGTCTCAAAGCTCGAACGTTTGCTCAACGCTACAAACTTCAACTTAGCGCACGGTTTATTCAGTTCATTTACACTGCTTATTTCACTGCTGATGAGTGACCGCTGACCCGGATCATGAGAGGCGAATAACTAGAAGAATAAGAATGGTCTGAAGCGCATATGGCAGGCTCTCTCAGATCATGAATGATAGTTTACCAATATCCCCCAATAGAAAGTATACAACAGCTGTATCTTGCTCGTAGTCACCTATGTGGCAGAAACCTGGAGGATAACGAAAAGGGTTCAGCTTAAGTTAAGCACGATGCAGCAAGCTATGGAAATAAAAATGACAGGCTTAACGTTAGAGACCAAAAACGGGCAGAGTGGGTGAGGGAACAAACGCGGGTTAATGACATCCTAGTCGAAATCAGGAGGAAGAAATGGGCTTGGGCAGGGCATGTAATGCGAAGGCAAGATAACCGCTGGTCCTTAAGGGTATACGGAGTGGATTCCAAGAGAAGCCAAGCGTAGCAGGGGCGGCAGAAAGTTAAGTGGGCGGAGGAGATTAAGAACTTTGCAGGGATACGGTGGCCGCAGCTGCAAAGTAGAGGAAGAGACATGGGAGAGGCCTTCGCCCTGCTGTGGGCGTAGTCAGGCTGATGATGAAATGTAAAGTAGTAAAGACAAACTTTATTCGTGACGACACTTTCTGAAAGCGCTAAATAGATGCCAGACTTGCTAAATAATTCTATTGAATTCGGAATACTCGAACATTCGGAATACTCGAACAGCATGCTAGACGAATTAGAGAAACGAACCTTCAACGACGTACACACGAGACAATGTGTTTCGTGTTCCGGTAAGAAAAGTAGTTGTTCCTTAATGAGGCACTCTGTTTTTACGTGCAAAACTATTCTTTCTTGCTTTACGTCGCAACGGCAGATGGACAGAGACGACCGCGTACTTCAAGTAAGTACAGCCAGGGGCAAAAGTTTCTGGACCGCGCCATCAGCAAACAGAGCCCTGAGAGTCCAAATACCCCTCCTGGCGCAGTGGTACAGCGGTTAAGCGATTCGCCACTGCGTGTTTGTTATCTCGCAGTGGCGAATCGCTTAACCGCTGTACCACTGCGCCAGGAGATAACAAACACGCAACAATCTGGCGCAAACTACAGACACACACACTCCCCTCACCCCTGACCCTAGCCCACTATCACCCCACCTTCCCCACTCCTGCCTGCACCTTGTGCCCAGAACCATTCGCCTTTTCCCTCCACATCCTCTCCCTCTGCCCGGCGGACCCTCCCCCGTGCGGCCTAGAGGACCTCAAGACCTGGGAGGACTGTGAGACCCTGCTGCACTCGGAGGACCCGGCCGTGCAGACCATCGCCACCGGCCGGGCTGCCATTGTTATGGACCTTAGGGACATAAACACTTGAGTGCAGTGGGGTCGTGCGGAAACCCAGGGGCGTGCCCCGACTTCCTCACCAACAATAAAGTTTTTCTCTCTCTCTCTCTCGCCACTGCCCTGTGATGGCGGGTGCTCCCAGCGGTGGACCTTGTGCGACCATGTTGCTCTTCCTGAGTGACCAATCATTAATTTAACTGTCACCTGCCACGATGGGCAGGTTATGATGATGCCGCAAGGTCACGTGACCTAGGTGGCCCACCTGCCTCCTAGGTTGCTCTCTGGGCACCACCTGCCAGAGTCATGCTCGTGATTTTTCACTCACAACGCCCACGCCAACAACGCAGACAACGTATTTTCTGGACAATGGGACCTTTAACGCTATCGCGTTAAAATGCTAGTCAGCATACTTAACGTGCATACTGGTAACTTTCACTTGATTTCAGTTCGGAATAACGCTTTGGGCATTATTTTTAAAAATTTTGATCCAACTTAGTTGCGACACTGTTTAGATCTTTTTCGTTGGGCACACGCAGATGTAACACAGACTCTTTACCGCTGCCGATGTGATTATTGAGCTGCCGTTCCTTAAGTGGGGGGAAATCCGCTGGGCAGTCGCACAAAATATGTATACTGTACCCTGGTGTGAAGATTGCGCCGTTCGTGGTTGCGTGCGGGATCCGAGAAACGTTACTAGAACTAACAGTTCTAGGAACTAACAGGCTATAGGTGGTTCTGTGTTCTTGCCTATTGCGCTCTGCATCAAACACACAGACGAGAAAAACGCTTCGTATGTGAAAGTCTGTTTTTTGTCTCGTCCATTTGTGTCTGAGTAGCGCGCAGTAGGCAAGAAAGCTCACCAGAATGTTGAAGAAAAAAATGGCGGCGGACTCAAGCGTGCCGACAACCCTCTCGCGCTCTCGCGCTTTCCGTTAGCTTAGGTTTTCAGATAGGATGGGCTGGCCGCATGTATAAATACGCGAAAACACTGCGGCGCTTGTCGCAAATGTTGCGTGGTCGCGCGTGGCCCATTTAATGCAGCGTTTTGTGAGGGACGGATGCCACGACAGACAGCGCTGTATAAGTAATCGCATGCCACTTGTAAATGGGCGAGGCGTCATTATGGGGGTCAATTTCGCGCGCTTACTGAAGCAGAACTCATCTGAAACGAGGAACTCCGTAAAGCAAGCTTATTTATTCCGAATGTCACGCGCGCGTGTGTGCGCATGTGAGTACGTGTGTGTTTGCATGTGTGTGTGCGTATGTGCGTGCTTTTGTGTGTACATGTGTTTGCATTTGTGTCCGCGGTGGCTGAGTGGTTATGGCGCTCGGCTGCTGGCCCGAAAGACGCGGGTTCGATCCCGGCCGCGGCGGTGGAATTTCGATGGAGGCGAAATTCTAGAGGCCCGTGTGCTGTGCGATGTCAATGCACGTTAAAGCACCCCAGGTGGTCGAAATTTCCGGAGCCCTTCACTACGGCGTCCCTCATAGCCTGAGTCGCTTTGGGACTCATAAACCAAACCAGAGCAAACCAGAGCATTTGTGCGTGGGAGTGCGTGAGTGCGTGTGCGTGCGTTTGTATGAATTCAACCTCTTTTGCCTCTTTGCTTGCAATCATTTCGGTCATGTGAGTGAACTCGAATACAAGTACGTTACCAGCTCGCAAGAAAACAGATATGGAAAGGATGACAGCAGTAGTGGTTAGGGCGATCGGCTACTGATCCGGAGTTCCCGGGTTCGAACCCGACCGCAGCGGCTGCATTTTTATCGAGGCAAAACGCTAAGGCGCCCGTGTGCTGTGCGACGTTAGTGCACGTTTAAGATCCCCAGGTGGTCGAAAGTATTCCGGAGCCCTCCACTACGGCACCTCTTTCTTCCTTTCTTCTTTCACTCCCTCCCTTATCCCTTCCCATACGGTGCGGTTCAGGTGTCCAACGATATATGAGACAGATACTGCGCCATTTCCTTTCCCCAAAAACCAATCATATATAAAGGATGACAGGAGTCCTGTGGCTGACAAGCCATAACAAAGACAAAAAAAAAGAACGCGTTGAAAGATGCGACAAGAATAAGACGGTGACACAACGAGCGTTCGTCTCATCCCTCCACCTTCTTGTCTGCTGTTTTTGCACTTCGTTTCCGTCTTAAACGCGTCTATCTTAAATCATTGTCTATAACAAATTGTCCTTTTGTCTCGCAGCACTTTGAGGGTAGTGCGGCTCTTCAAGAGAATGCCTCTAGTTGCCCTTTATTCACGGTTAGGCGCAGACTAGCAGAGAAGAGGTAACTGCAGGACAGTGCCGTTTTCTAACGCTGCGGAACACTTTGTTTACGGGAGTACAACAAAAAAAAATATGGAAGGGACACACAATAATAATAATAATAATTGGTTTTTGGGGAAAGGAAATGGCGCAGTATCTTGTCTCATATATCGTTGGACACCTGAACCGCGCCGTAAGGGAAGAGATAAAGGAGGGAGTGAAAGAAGAAAGGAAGAGAGAGGTGCCGTAGTGGAGGGCTCCGGAATAATTTCGACCACCTGGGGATCTTTAAGGTGCACTGACATCGCACAGCGCACGGGCGCCTTAGCGTTTTTCCTCGATAAAAACGCAGCCGCCGCGGTCGGGTTCGAACCCGGGAACTCCGGATCTGTTCCGCATTAAGGGTATGACGCGATAGCGTTAATAGGTCTCTTCAGCGGCCTGGAGTTGCGTCTCACTTAGCCTATAGGTTCTCCCTACATGTCCATATATGTGGAATCGCTCATTCACTGCTTTACATTTATAGATCGCTGGGAGTACTCACACCATTTCTGGCGCAGTGGCGCAGCGCTCAAGCGATCACTGCGCGGTTGGTGGCTGTTTCAAACACAGCTATACCTGTGGGGCTTGTGAGACCGAGTTCGCTCTTTTCCGAGCAACCCCGAGCGATTTGTTATTATTTAACTGTCACCTGCCACAGTGGACAGGTTGTGATGTCACAAGGTCAAAATGACCTAGGTGGCAAGTGGGTCACCTGCTTTTTCCCTCACAATGCCGACAAAGCCGACGGCGGGTTTTCTGCACAATGGGATCGAGTCTTAACGTTTTCGCGTTAGTATAGCGAACACCGCGCTCCCCTTCACGTAGGGCGGACGTTTTTCTTTTTTAAAGAACAGTTATTCTGGAAGTGTTGTTTTCGATTTGAACTCTGCCTTCCGAATGCTGTGTACTGCCCTCGTACTGAACGCTAGGATGGTCTACTTATAATAGAACTTTCATACAGAGATCCCGCGCTGTTGAAGCAGCAACGAATGGTTAGCCCAGAAAAGATATAGTTTGATCCAGTGTCAATAGAGCAGGAAGCAGGCAGTGATTTCAGATCGCAAGCGTGGCTTCTGCGAATGCCAGCACCAACGACGGTGCACATCTCCCACTTGCTCTCTATTCTCAACGCCAGCTTTGCACACGAGCTGACTGCGCTACAAGCATTAGTTTTGGGCGTTCAATACGCGGTGATTAGAATTTGAACTACTGCTATTGAACTGCTTTGGGCAATTTTCTCAACTCAGCCTATACTTCTATAACAGGTACCGTCGGTATCAAGGTAGAAGCTCCCCACCACGGCGTCTCTCGTAGGCCTTCAGGTGTAGATTCGGGAAGTTAAACTACTACCTACTTTACTACTACTACTACTACTACTACTACTACTACTACTGCTACTACTACTACTACTACTACTACTACTACTACTAATAATAATAATAATAATAATAATAATAATAATAATAATAATAATAATAATAATAATTGGTTTTGGGGGAAGGAAATGGCGCAGTATCTGTCTCATATGTCATTGGACACCTGAACCGCGCCGTAAGGGAAGGGATAAGGAAGGGAGTGAAAGAAGAAAGGAAGAGAGAGGTGCCGTAGTGGAGGGCTCCGGAATAATTTCGACCACCTGGGGATCTTTAACGTGCACTGACATCGCACAGCACACGGGCGCCTTAGCGTTTTTCCTCCATAAAGACGCAGCCGGCGCGGTAGGGTTCGAACCCGGGAACTCCGGATCAGTAGTCGAGCGCCCTAACCACTGAGCCACCGCGGCGGGGCACCTACTTTGCTAGAAAACGAGAACGCAAATATATTAGTAGGTCGATTTTTAGGGGAATCCCCCAAAGTGGAGTCGATTTGTAATAAGGGAGTAATTACTCACTGGCGTCCACCCGAGCGCAGCCATACGGCTACAGAGGAAAGCTATAAAGTTAAAGAAAAATTCGTCCCGGTCTGGAGTTCGAACCCGGGGCCACCTTGGTAGGACGAGAGCGAATGAATAACACGGAGTGGGAACAGCGTCGGTCGAATGCTTAGGGGAATCCCCCAAGGTGGTTTTGATTTGTAATAAGGGAGTAATTAGTGCTCCGGTGAAGTGGTGGTCCCGAGTTCGAACTCCGGACAAGGACGAATTTTTCTTTAACCGCGAAGTTTCTAAGAAAGCAGGATACCTTTCCTTTGTCACCGTATGGCTGCGTTCGGGTGGATGCCAGTGAGTAATTACTCCCTTATTATAAATATATGGGTACGTTTCTCGACGAAGGATAAGTAATGGCTCTGGTTATCCACACGTTCAACGTGTGATGCCTACTTTTTTAAGCCGCCGTACCCCACTTCCCAAGTTTTATCGTGTCAAAAAACAAAGCCTCTCTTTCAGCTGTCCTTTTCAGTTCCACTTTAGTGCTTCTTTTTATCATGAGAACACTTCGAAACATGTGAGGGGCTATGATCTGCTTTCATTCGTCTCTAGCTAGTTTAGTGAACTGCGTTATCATGGTGAAAACCAGCTGGTTTAAGTCTCATTTCAACGCATAGCGTTAAGGCTGTCGCTGGGCAGAAAACACGGCGTCGTCGGCGTTGCGAGCAAAAAATTGCCGGAGAAGCTATCTAGTTACGCAATCTAGGTCACGTGACCTTATGGCGTCATCACAGCCTGCCTACTATGTTGTGAGCAAACTGACCATCGTGGCAGGTGGCAGTTAACTTAATGATTGGTCGCGAGAGGTTGCTCACGAAGAGCAACCTGGGTCTCACAAGCACCACAAGTGACAGCAGCTGCCATCGCAGGGCAGTGGCGCATTGCTTAACCGCTGCACCACTGCGCCAGGAGTAGTATGAGGACTCCCAGGGGTATATGACCGTAAAGTCGAGAATTATCAATTTTATATATATATATATATATATATATATATATATATATATATATATATATATATGGGTATTAACCCACTGACGCTATCGCATAGTACCCATAAGGCGGAGCTTAAGTGTACCCTCCTATTTTTGTTCTGCGTGCTGAGGAGACTACTGTTTAAACGAATGACCACGCATGTCACAGAGGGAAACATTTTGCACATAGCCAAATTGCAAAAAACCAGCAAGGTCCTCTTACATTCCTTGCAATACCTGGAAGTAGCTGTCTTGATTCTTCAGTACTTCTTGATTCGCCGAGCGACGCGACAACTTGCGCGAACAAAACTAAAATTTCACTGAAAGAGAGCAGAGTCTTTCTACCACACAAAATAGTCCATACGGTTCACGCGGCTACGATGCCTTGACACGGTAAACGTACCAGCCACGATGCCCCACAGCGAACATTTAGAAAAGGATAAGAAGTCATCATGAAGGAAACACCAAGTCGATGGTATGACTACAGGACGGCTCTCGTGTCATGTCCAGCAATTTTGGACAAAAATTTTGAAAATTGAAAAATTGTAATATACTTTTATGGTAATATTGAAGATAATGGTCCATTCTTCTGATATGTAGCAAAATATTTCTTTTAAAGTGTTTCCGCCGGTCGCATCGAACAGTTAAGACTGCCATAGAAAACCAATAGGGAACGCTTTTGACGATCGGAAAAACGTTAATAGAAAAAAAAATTAAGACTGCCGTCGGTTGATCTGCAGATATACTGATTGTTATAGCGAAATCTTACATTACATGAAAAAAACTGCCTTCATAAATGGTTTCCCGCTCAAAAATGATTTGGTCCAGAATTTCTGAGTATGGCTTAACCAGAGCTTCCCGGTATGTGCGCAGAAGCTGGGTTGGAGGATTTCGAGTTCGCCAATTAGCTCATCAGCAAATTAAGACGCAGGTGAGCGGAAATTTGAGACAGAAGGGGAATAGAGAGTGGTTTTATTGCTCTGGTGGTCCAAGAATGACTGAGTGTTATCGGGGTATTTCCTTATGTCAGCAACACTGGCAGCAATTCAATGACCGGGAATCGTTACTGTTTCCTTCGCTGGAGCCCGAAGTGCCTATGGCACAGGCTGCCTGCCCTGCATATACCCGCATACCATTCTGCAAGGTTGTCTCTTAGTTCTCTGCAGCTGGTGCAGCAACTGCGCAGCAGAAGCTTCTCTATACGTTTCCAGTGTGTAAAATCGCACATAGGTGTCTTGGGCAACGACGTGGCGGGCAGCCTCGCCCACAGAGTCTTGTTTGCTGATCTGGCAGGAAACGTCCCTGAAGATGCAAATAGATTTTTCAAAGGAACAATGTTCAGCCATTTTAGATCCCTGTGGCGCCTTCCCACTCAACCGTGCGGGACCAAGGGACTAAAGAGACTTCAAGCCAGTCTGCTGCTGCACCGCATTCGCACGGGTTCAGCTACGAGCTGAACCCGTGCGAATGCGGTACAGCGTGGATGCATGAGACTGGTCTGGCATCGTCGCCGCTGTGTGCACTACGTTGTGTAGTGGTGTGGATTCATTCATTCATTCATTTTTATTTGTTCTTCACAACATGATGTACACATTGTGAAAGGGGCCAAGAAGAAAAGCCGTTCCTTTACGGCCCAGATTGCAACACGGAGAGGTGTGTCCTACTAGCTACCCTCATGATCGAGCCGCACACGGTTCGCTTCAAGACATTTCCTTCTAGACGCTGATCTGGACTTGAAATGGGGACAGAAGCAGCTGATGACAACTGTGGATGTTTTTGCGTGTAGTGGTGCAGCCCTTTTAGGTCACAGCTGTGCACCCAAACTTTTGCATTTAATAAATTGTCGCTACGGTGGAGCGATTCCCCGCAGAATAACCGCAAGGCTAACCCCATTAGCAGCTTACAATAACCTCGACTCAACTTAGCTGAACTATACCACCATCCTACCTCTTTAGACAGGGCGTATATTGCATGGCTTTGGTGCTGTAGCCGCAGGCGCAGTGCGTTTGGGGGCGTTCAGTGTTGCTGTGAACGACCTCTTCTAATATGTTGTGACGTCCATTGAATGGCATGCACTTCGAGGCCATAAGCCTGAACTCGTAAGGCGCTATTCATTGAGCCTTCGAGAATGGGTATAGCAGTTTTAAACGGCACTGCCCCCACGATGGTCGCTGTGGCAGTAGAGTAATGAATATTTTTCTAAACTGCACCCAGTTATCGCTCAAGAGTGGCTTACATTTCAGGTCAGAACGACGCCTGCGGAAATTATGCCCAACTATGACGTCATTTCAGTCACCTTCTCTTAAGCAAAAAAAAAACTTTCTTATTATGTGCTTACTGTGCCTACACTCACATTATCCCCTGGAATGTGTTCATTATCGTTTAACAGCTTGGCTATCGTTTCGACGGCTACTTTATGAATTCGTCCAGTCTGTTCGAAAGCCTGCTGACAGCAAAGCATCCACACGTATACGATTAGCTAACAAGGATAGAGAGTTGAAGGATCCATTAGGATATATGCATGCAAAAGAAGCTAGCAGTCTCTGAAACCAAATAAAGCATCAGGGAATGTTACTTGCTTTATGGTAGTGCTAATTATAGATGCAAATTGCATAGTAGTTTTAGATAGCCGCTAGTTACGCGGGAAGGCAATACAGTCGAACCCCCGACATTGATCGTGCGTTCGACGGGCCACAGGTGGGTTCTATTTACTGTGAAGTTATCTCTTGTATTTCCTTTTACAACATATTTATGACCACTCATAAGTGGCGCCAGCACAAAAGCAAATGTAGCGTACCTCAATGCTTTTTTTTTGTTTTAATGACTGTTGGCGTCTTTAGCATGTATACGTAAGCGAAAAGACTTCTGAAACGCTCTGGATCTCAGAAAAAAAAGTCTAAAATCTCTGAAATACGTAAAACCGACCGGAAGTGAGTGGCTCACGAAAACACGAGCGAGTTCTTTGGTACCTACAGCGCACAGGTGTTAGGGAGTTTCCGGTTTTCAGTCAGCGTATATGCCTATAGCTGCCATCTGGCCTTATTGTACCTCTGATGCATGGAGGCCCAGTACGCGGGACATCGAATACACTCGCATTATGGCTTTAAGTCTGCTCGGTGCAGTAACTTGCCGAACACAGCCTTAGTACTAAAACATTTCACTTTTTTTTTGTAGTAAACTACAAACGGCGGTTTATCAAAACGGGGCCACTTCTGTGCCGCCATATAGACGTACCCCGTGAGAGTATTTAGCGTGGGCATTCAAAACCATGCATGATTGCGACAGCACCTGCAAGCGTCAGGCGGTGCAGTGATTGCGGGCGCTAGACTGACGCCCCCGATCCCTAATCATAATTGCATTCTTTTTAAAACAAACCTGTAGCAGAACACTTCGGAGTAGCGCACCTGCAATAGGGATCATAGTGCACACGCGCTTCTAATAATTCAAAGGGCACGAGCCAGATTAGTAAACAGAGAAAATGCCGGCGCGTAATTGTGCGTCGTGGCATTCGTGGCTGTTTTTTTTTTAATTTTCATTAGTACACAGTACCTCAAAGTCTCATTCGCGACCTTCTTGCGCTGTATTTTAACTGAACAGCACTAGAGAAAACAAGAACGCAATGGCAAGAGGCACAAAACAACATTAACTTGCTCATCGTTCACATTTGCTCGCGTTTTAGTTTACAGCGCACAATGCGAGACATCTATTTTTTTCCAGCTCTGAAAAATGAGTAAATTGTTTCTCTTGATACCCATGCGTGGCGCCGAAGATTCACCGATGGTGGGCGACCGAAGAGTCAAATCAGATTCCTTCACTGAAAATACCCGAGTAATCCTTCCTCGACTGTGTTGTGACTTCTAATGTCCCAGCTCCTCTGCTCCCTATGCAAATCTAGAACACTTCTTTCCTCCCGTTCTTTATGCCACCCTGTCCACTCCCTTCACTCTCTTCCCGATTGACTGGTGGTCCTTGGCGTGTTTGGAAGACCAGCTAACTTTAGCCAACCAGGAGCAAGACCTACTGGACGCTTGTTCTGTCATCCTGAATTAAATTGATTCTCTATTTTTCTCACTTTCTACAATTGCTTTCGCTTCGGTCTACCAGGACAGCGTATGAAACACGCGGCGAAGTGGTTAGGTATATTTAGAAGTACGGAAAGCTGGGCAAGTTGGTTACTACTATCCATGGTAAAACAGAGCGTAAAAACACGAGGTCTCATGTCATCGTGTTTGTTCCGTCCTCGTATTTTTCCGCGCTGTTTTACCATGGTTAGGTATAGGCGGCGTCCCTGATTAATCACTGACCGTTGATGAAGTACACTGGGTTGGCGCCAGCCGAGCTCCTCTGGGCCATGGTCGGGCCTGGTGAGTGACAATCCGAAGCCATGCGACAAAGTGGCGCACTATTAATCCAACCTGGCCGTAGACGTCGTTCTGATCGTCTCGGCTGTCAGCCGAATCACACCGGGTGTAGCGTGCTCACACGATCGTGCCAAGGCCGGCGCAGCAGACAGCCCTGTCACGGCCAACGGCGCAGAGAGCGCAGCGCTGCTGTTGTACACGCCGAGTCGCAGTCGTCCGGCAGCGGTGGCATCCCAGCCGCATGATCGGTGCTCCCGCTCGCAGACGCACTGGCGCGCTCGCTGGGGTGCGTGCAGCCGTCGCAGGCGGCGCAGCCACGCTTGCGGTAAATAAGATGTCCTCGCGGTGCGTGGGCAACAGCTGCTGCTGCGCGGCTCGGCTTGGCGTTGCCGCGAGCGAAGCAGCAGCGGCAGCGGCGATGCGATGCGCGGTCGTGTCGCGCCGGCACATGTATAGCCTGTGTAGGGTCCGACGGGTTGGCCTAAATTTTGCGCATACTGTAATATTCAGTCGCGCTGGCGTGACTCCTTGCGGGCGTCGTCCCATGTCTCCAACATTCTCGGACAAAAAATTTGAAAATTGGAAAATTGTGAGGTACTGTTATGGAAATATTGAAGGTAATGGTTCGTTATTTTGATTTGCATTAGCAAGAGATGTTGTCGGGCTAGTTTGTGATCGTTTACATAAGCCGCGTTATATTGCGCTAAAGCTACGACACAAAAGAGAAGAACACATAGCACAGGACGAGCGCAACATCCTGTGCTATGCTCTCGTCCTGTGCTTTGTGTTCTTCTCTTTTGTGTCGTAGTTTTAGCGCAATATAACGTGGTTCTGATGCGCAGAAAAATCTTTCTGTTTAAAGTGTTTCCATCTATCGCATCGAATAGCTAAGACTGCCATATAGGAAACCAATGGGGAACGCTTTTGGCGATAGCAAAAAACGTTAATAGAAAAAAAAAGCGAGACTGTCATCGGGTGATCTGCGAATATATTGTTTGTTATAGTGAAATCTTACGTTGTATGGAAAAAAAATTGCGTTCATAAACGATTTCCCGCTCACAAATGCTTTTGTCCAGAATTGTTGGGTATGGCTGCCGCAGTTTTATGACAAATTAAAGCATGAAAATTGGTTTTAAGGAAACGAAGGGGGAGCTGTGACCGTTTCGGTGGACACCTCAATTGCGCCATGATGGAAAGAATAAAGAAGGGAAGTGAAAGAAGGAAGAGACACCATGGTGGAGGGCTTCGGAAAAGATTTCGACCACATGGGAATCTTTGACGCGCACCGACATCGCGCAGCGAACGGGCGCCTTCTACATTTTGCCCTTGTCGAAGCACGCGCCGCCGCTGCCAGGATTCGATGTCGCGATCTCGTGCTCAGCAGCTGGACGCCACGACCACTGATGCACAGCGACGGGTTGAACTGAGTAAGCAGTACGACGCCCCTTTCAACAGGAAACCACCAATTGTGCGACGTCCTCTATTGTGTACGGAATGAACTGTTGTTGGCTTAGCTTAAGCAAAATGAACGCGAAGCCTTTGCCGGGAGGACATAACAGTTCTACTCCGATTAGATTCTATTTTTGTTTGCTGACCTCTGGTCATTGGTTGAAGGGAAACCACGCCCCAAGTTCACAACACGTGATAGGCTGCAGCCTGCAGCGATAACGGAGTCGTGCCGTCGTCTAAGGCGATGAAAAAAGAGGGGGGAAAAACATGAACACAGTGAAATCGGAACAGAATCGTTATATTATTCCAACCCTGCAATACAAAAACTGTACCGTTATGTAGCGTTATACTGTCGATTTACTAGTATTTTAAAGAAAATTTTCTCTTGTTCTCAGCTTCCTCGAAGCTCGGTCACTGATCGAAATTTTTCGCTAAATTTTCAGTTCATTAGCGCAGAGGATAGTGCGATGATTAGGCCAAAGCGTGATCACGTACAGAGTGAGTTATTCCCTATTTACAAAACTTAAGTGTACGTTTTCGAACAAGTCACACTTTGTATACCAGTGACGTTTGTAGCAAGGTTTCCATGGCGTCCGAAATCGTGAGGTCGCGTCGTTCTTGTAGGTATGCTGTCAACCGGAAAAATTGTGCTTGACATCCAGGTACATAGGTTTCATAATAAAAGTAATAATAATAATAATAATAATAATAATAATAATAATAATAATAATAATAATAATAATAATAATAATAATAATAATAATAATAATAATAATAATAATAATAATAATAATAATAATAATTGATTTTGGGGGAAAGGAAATGGCGCAGTGTCTGTCTCATATATCGGCGGACACCTGAACCGCGCCTTAAGGGAAGGGATAAAGGAGGGAGTAAAAGAAGAAAGAGGTGCCGTAGTGGAGGGCTCCAGAATAGTTTCGACCACCTGGGGATCTTTAACGTCAGTAGGTGGTCGAAATTATTCCGGAGCCCTCCACTACGGCACCACTACGGAATACACATATCATGGCACTGAACGGGCTTTGAATCGGCGCTGGCGCAGCGAGAGGCCAATGCTGGAGGCTAAATAAAGAACTGAAGCTTCCTGCTGCGGCAGGATGCAGACGGCGTTTCACGTATGGGGGTCAAGGTTCGTGCTATCAACCTCGCCTTCCGTTCTTGTCAGCTGTATAGATATGGCGCACTTTATGTACAACAGCTATATTACATGGCTAGTGACCTGGCGACGTCGTAAAGCTTCTGACAGTGTACGAACTGAGGAAACAAAGTCAAGAATGACACCAGCTGGAATCACAGTACTGTTTTCAACTTTTTTCATACCGCGACTGAGAGCGCCTCATATTGGCTGATATCTGATTGCGTTTTTTTTTTCGTGTGATAATAAAAGCGGGCACTGCCACACACACAGTATACCACGAGGTCGCTAAGCCAAAAACTTGAGCGCTATACAAGGGCTGCAGAAGAACCGAAAACTGAGCGAGTTGGTGCATCATTGAAGAAGTAAAGAACAGCGCAGCGACGACGGACAAGAAATACATGTGTATTTGCATGTACATGAGTAATATATGTATTATTACATGTGTTTGTTCCAATGAACCTCAGTTGTTAGTCAGCGCTTGTCCTTCTTCTTTCTTGTCCGACATCGTTTTTTTTGTTTTTGTTTTTTTATTTCTTCAATATACAAGGGTTCTACCTTTTAACGCGATAGCGTTAAGGAGCTCGTGTAGCAGAAAATCCGACGTCGCCGTTCTTTGACCGTGAGAGAAAAATCCACGAAAAATCCCCAGAGAAGCAACCCAGGAAGCAGGTGGGCCGCCTAGGTCACATGACCTTGTGACGTCATCACAAACTGCCCACCTGATTGTGAGCAAACTGGCTACGGTGGCACGTGGCAGTTAGATTAATGATTGGTCGCTCGGGAAGAGCAACCAGTCTCGCACAAGGCACACACCTGTGAGCACCTGCCATCGAAGGGCAGTGGCGCGTCGCTTAACCGCTGCGCCACTGCTGCAGAAGTGGTATTATGATTCCCAGTGAACCATGAATGTAAAGTAGATAATGACCATTTCTGCATATATGGGAATTCACCCATTACGCTAACCCGGTGTACCCTTAAGGCGGAGCTTAAGTGTTTCCTCCAATTTCTTGCAGGCGAGAATTGCTCTTAAAGCACTCTGGCACCGAAACCAAAGTGAGTAGGAGGTCTAGACCAAAGTTCGTAGATTTTATTTTATTTTATTCTAATACTTGCCGTCTGAACATATTGAATGTACTTATACACAGTCTGACAGTCTATTGTCATTGCACGAACATGAGCAAGCTCTTGCTGTCATCAATTGCTATCCTCCATCCACCTGAAGAGTGCTTTCTGCGTAGTGCTGCGAATCCAACTTCTTTTAGTATCCTTGTCCTTGAGGTCATTGTCTCTGCATACGTCCCTACCAGCGGTTGGACTAGTTGATGCGAGATCATATGTCAGTTTCGTCTTACGCAAAAACGGAACGGTGGCATATCTGGCGAGTGGATTTTTGGGACTTTGCACTATCGCAACGGACGGGGGCGTATGCTCGGGGTTTAGCTTTACAGTTGAAGTTTCGAGTCTGAGGAGGCGCCTTCCACAAGCCGACTGTTCTCAGGCGCTCACGAGCGAACCACATGGACCTGGAAGCTGACGACTCGCCCTCGTAGCCTCAACCGCAGTGCTGTTGTCGCGGAGTATAGAAAACAAGCGCCCACGCTCTAAAAAAGAAAGGAATAAAAAGGATATAAGCTTTCCTATTGCGCACTCCCTTTAAGGGCATGGTATGCTGCCCATGAAAACCCTGGGGTAGATTTCCATCACTAAAAATAAAGAATACTTATGGTTGCAACAGAAGCTAATTTCTTCTTCACGCAAAGTTCTAGCTGTTACGAAGATTTTACCCGAGAATTCGATCTCCTCTATTTGCTACCCTCAAGACCTCCAACGCCACGTTTGAAGGCCTCCTCTCCTTGCTAACTGGATCAGGTTACTATGCTTTGCAATGGGAATATACTCCTGTTGCTAAGCGAAAGCATTCCGTATATTTAGTGATCGAAACGTGCTCCGGAACTTGGACAGTATACCCTGCCCCTAAAAGGGAGTTCACTGGAGGACAGCTTACTCCCTTTTTTACACCCATGTAGGCGTATTCGTGTTTAGCGCGCTAGACCGGAAACATTTTCCGTCCTGTGCCCACGCTGTTTTCTCAATGTGACCGTGTGCCACGTTGCAGGAAGACGTCTGAAGCAAGGTGGCGCCCGACCCGGCTCCCTAGCTTGCAAGACAGCGGCGGCGGCAACAGTGTAGGCTGGGGACATGTCCCGCAGCAGCGGGCCTCCTTCTCCTCCCCTTGTCGGATGGCTGCACCGTCTCAAGGCATCGCCGCCAGAGCCATGGCCCAGAGACCGCGCTCTTGCTGTTCGGCGTCCCGCAGACCCCGCTCGGCGGACAGGTCTCGGCCGGAGGCTGGGGACCCTCTTCCGGCGGCTGCGGTGGCTGAGGACCACCGGCTGCCGGCGCTGCCGCCCCAGGCACGGCCGCTCTCGTCCGCCGCTGGCCACGGTCACCAGGGCGAGGGACGCCGGCAGAGATCGAGGTTTGTTTGCTTTTCTAGAAGCGTGAACTCATTACTGCAAGACGTTGCCCCCAGACGCTTCTACTGCCACTAGGCGGAGGGTCTGGACTCGTTGCCTACTCAAGACGTGATATCGAAGGTCTTCCAGACCTGGGTCCTTAGATTCCGGGGGCGAAGATACAAGGACGCTACAGCTATAGGACACATTCTATTTCTTGCTTTGGCCGATTTCGCCTTCTTACACACGAACCAGGCTGTATAATATAATTGGTTTTTTGGTGAAAGGAAATGGCGCAGTATGCAGCTGTCTCATATATCGTTGGACACCTGAACCGCGCCGTAAGGGAAGGGATAAAGGAGGGACTGAGAGAAGAGAGAAAGGAAGAGGAGCCGTAGTCGAGGGCTCCGGAATAATTTCGACCGCCTGGGGATCTTTAACGTGCACTGACATCGCACAGCACACGGGCGCCTTAGCGTTTTTCCTCCATAAAAACGCAGCCGCCGCGGTCGGGTTCGAACCCGGGAACTCCGGATCAGTAGTCGGGCGCTCTAACCACTGAGCCACCGCGGCGGATCAAGAACCAGGCTGCGGTCATTTAACAAATTTATTCCAGCCGAAGGGTGGTCTAGCGTGATTGATCGTCGCAGTCAATGCGACAGCCTACCGTTATGACTCACCGCTATCAGTGCATGCGAGGATTTCAGAATCCACACTTCCTCAGGAAGGAGAAGGAAAGGCGAGGAAGTTACCCGGGGAAATAAACCTGTTTGCTACCCTGCATTGGGAGAAAGAGATAAGCAAAGGAAGAGTGGGCTATAGGAAGAACTCCTCCATAGCCAGAAATTCTGGACAACCTCATTTTTCAACGGGAAGTTGTTTCTGAACGCAGTTGTTTGATATATATCGTAGAATTCTACTGTAACTATCAATATATCCGCAGATATCCCCTCGGCAGGTTTGCATTTTTTTTTTGCTATGCGAGCGATGCACGAACTTTAAAAGACTGATTTTGCTACGCGTCGCAAGAATGGACCATTGTCTTCAATAATTCCGTACCAGCACCTTACAACATTCCACAGTTACCTCACAATTAAAATCGATGTCCAAGAATCGTGGACTTGTCCGGATATCGTAAAACCAGGCGTCACGTTTCGGAAACTTTCTTTCTTTCTTTCTTTTGAAATGGCGGCTCTATCGATAAACAGCAGTCGGCAGGGGGCCCGCGAAAGGCAGTAGCAGCTGCTTTTGGCGCACGCGCCCTTATTTTTCACTGCGCGGTCCCTGCAGCTTGAATGCATGAGTGCTGTCTGGCCGAGGAATAACAAGGCGGTCCGCCGCTCGCACGCCCTCGAGTCCGGCGGTCAACGGCTGATTGATTTACAACAGCTAACGCTGGCTGGACAAGGCGCCTATGCAGCTGTGAATGGCGTTTCCCCTTGACGTCGGCGTTGTACTCGATGTTGGGCGACATAAGCGCAACAGCAAGGTGGTTTTCCTGCCAGGCACCGTAGAAAAAAAAAAAACCGGAGGGGGGAGGGGGGCAGTGTGTGTCAATCAGTGCCTATGTGGAGAGGATTAGAGATTAAATTTTAACACTATCGCGTTAAATTCCCCGTTACCTGAAAATCCGGCGTGGGCGTTGTGAGCGAATATCACAGGCATGACTCTGGCAGGTGGTGCTCAGGGAGTAACCTAGGAGGCAGGTGGGCCACCTAGGTCACGTGACCTTGCGGCGTCATCAGAACCTGCCAACTGGATTGTAAGCAAACTGCCCACCGTGGCAGGTGGTAGTTAAATGAATGACTGGTCGCTCTGGAAGAGCATCCTGGGGCGCACAAGGCACATAGCTATGAGCACCTGCCATCGCAGGGCAGTGGCGCATCGCTTAACCACTGCGCCAGGAGAGATACGAGGACGTTCAGGGACCTATGAATGTAGAGTAGAGAATGACCTGCACATATAACAATTAATCCATTACTCTATCACGTCATAGCCTTACGGCGCAGCTTAAGCGACTCTTCCCATTTTTCAGGCTACTGAAAGCTTGCCGTATGCTTTCTGCGACCTAATACAGGTAAATTACCAAAGGCAAGCAATGCGGAAAACCTACTTTACTTTCATTAAACCATACACCGCAGTGACTTTCAGGACTTATGGGAGCAGCCTCACGCATAAAAGGGGGATCATACGCGTACCTATACCCCGCCGCGGTGGCTTAGTGGTTAGGGCGCTCGACTACTGATCCGGAGTTCCCGGGTTCGAACCCGACCGCAGCGGCTGCGTTTTTATGGAGGAAAAACGCTAAGGCGCCCGTGTGCTGTGCGATGTCAGTGCACGTTAAAGATCCCCAGGTGGTCGAAATTATTCCGGAGCCCTCCACTACGGCACCTCTTCTTCCTTACTTCTTTCACTCCCTCCTTTATCCCTTCCCTTACGGCACGGTTCAGGTGTCCAACGATATATGAGACAGATACTGCGCCATTTCCTTTCCCCAAAAACCAATTTTGCTGAGAGTGCGGCGTTGCACTTGCGGAACGCGAGGTGGAAAAGTGGCATCGTTATGTTTCTCCACTTCTTAAACGAGGCCCAGCCTCGCGGAAATCGAAACTGAAACAATGGCGTAGAAGCTACGTCATTTTAATTGTTCCTAACATTTGTTGCTGAGTAACCCGGGTACATCATCTTCCAGGGTTACTCACACCATAAGCAATGTTTGGAGCGAAAAAAGGCCGCCCTTAAACCTAATGTCTCGACTTTCTGAATTCGAGTGCTTGCCTACATTTGAAACACTTTTGTGGCCTTTTATCTTTCTTTCTTTTTACAGTTTTCCTAAACTCTCACGTTTAACTCACCCTTGAATTGAAAAAAAAAATCTTCATGTGTATTTCTGCTGCAAGCAGCGACAGCTTACACAACAAACTAGCCGCAGTTAGAATCAGGCATGGCGTTTTTTTAGCTCCTATTCTTGGCCATCTGACTTGAATGTCACCCCTAAACCAGAGTGAAGTCGGTGCCAAAATCAACGCCCAAATTGGCGTTTTCGTTATATACGACGATATTCGAAAAACGCTAGCTGATCAGTTTCACTAGGTTCGCCGAAAAGCTGCGTACTTTTCTAGCGCTCATTAACTAATTCCCTCATTTAGTGTAACACAGTACTCTTCGCCGACTTCATTGTCACAGGGGGCTTCTCAGTTCTTTTCTTTCTTACCTTTTTGCACACGTCTATACTGATGGGCTTCCCCCTTCTCGCTTTTCCTGTGACTCACTCATGTCATACCTTTTCCCAGTGTAAAGCAAACCGGATTTTACCCCTTTTCTGTTTCCCCCTCGCTATTGACTCTCTACCTCTCGTGCAGTGCGCTGCCAGAGTAGAACAACACAGCTGAATACTCGCATACCCTTGCAACACGGGAGCGCTTAACCTCGGTTAAGCTAAGTAACCACAGTCTTCGCAAAAGTGCGAGCGCACGCTTAACCCTGTTTAAGGTAACGGCGGTCTTCGCTAGCGGAAGTATCTAAACGGAAACCACAGTTACATTAACCGAGGTGTTCGCTACGCGTGGTTAAAGAATTAAGTTATTTCTGCCGTGTGAACAGGAGCAACCACGCTTAATGAAAGCTATGGCTACCTTAACGAAAACATTGGTTATTTTAATCAAGGTTTTCCCTAAGCGTGATGACTGCTGTACACACGGCAGAATTAACTCAATTCTGTAGCCACGCTTAGCGAACACCTCAGTTAATGCAACCAGGAGTTTACATTACAGAATTAACCTAATTCTTCCGTGTGAACAGCAGCAACCACGCTTAGCGAAAGCATGGTTACTTTAACCGAGGTTAAGCGCGCACGCGCGACAAGGGTGTAAGTCAAAGATCTTTAGTTTCCTAGAGAGTTCAGAAACTACTCTGAAAATATGAAGTCAGATATTTTTTAAATATTGCTGGCGAATTTAGCTCTTCAAGTTCGACTTCATACCGTTTGAGTGTCTCTCACCGCTCCAGAAAATTCAGGAAGCAAAATGCTAGGCTTGTTGATGAGATACTTGAGGGGCTAATCCGTTTCGTTCTTGAGATTACGCTCTATAATTTGCAGAGCTTTCCCCTTCTTTACTGAATTTTCAGGAGCATCGAACTGCAGGAGCTGACTCTCGTTCCCATCCCTCGAGATGAAACGCAGAGGACTAATTCGTCCAATCAAGAGACCAAAGGTAAGTAACTGTTAGCGTATCCATGGTACTGCATATGCACATCAGTGTGTCATATGAATGTGACATATACCGTGTGACACATACCGAGTGAGACATATACAAGTATCCCACCGTCGTGTGGAGGTGTGCGTAGTCTTAAGACAACGCCTGCCCTAATTCAGTTTGCTCGCTCGCTTCGCAGTGGGATCCATTTGAATGCCTTCGTTCGCTTACTCGTCACGATGTGGCGCCACTTATATGAAGAGGTCACTTGCGTCATGGCGCGATCTGCTGGAATTTGCTGAGTGTTGCAAGGGGGTTAAGACCGGTAGAGCTTTTTTTAAGGAACCGTCTCGCAAACAAATCGAGAATGAAGATTTGTATGCCCGTTTTTCGTTATAAGCAGGGCCAGTACGTCAAATTTTCTCTCTGAATTGTCTGCACCAAAAAAATAAAAAAATAAACAGCCAGTGCTAAGCTTCGTTGTTTACCGCATAAATTTCCGGCGAGAGCCGCTTCACTGCGCTCTGTTGTGTGTCTGAGGCCGATGCTCAGTCTGGTTCCGGCACCGATCGGCTGGAACGCGCACGCCAGGGTCTTCTCTGTGGCAACGACGAGTCGAAGCTGTTGAGCGCGGCGGCGGACGAGAGCATCTTAGGCCATATAGTATTAGCAGAGCGCAGCGCCGGTTTGTTAAAACATCGCTGCGACTTCATGCTGCGCGTTGCGCAACCACTTGCTCCTCTTAACGCTAAGTTATGCCGCGCGATGGCTCTGGCATCGTGCCAACTGTGTCGTCGGATTACGCAGAAGCTCGAGACAGGGAAAGCACCGTAAAACGACTCTTGCTGTACAACGAAACTTTCCCAGTGCTGCGAGCGGGACTGAAACCATTGCCGAACAAAACCTAACAGGATCGTTTCCCGACCAACCGGCCATCACTGCAACGTATATGGTTGTGCGCTATTGCACAGACAGCTTCACTTTGAAGTGGCTAACTCGACGCGCGTGTAGCAGACGGCACCACTTCGCGTTGCAGATTTCGCTTTGAGTTTCCTCCAAAGATGCAGGCGGTGTCCCTGTCGTCTCTGTCTGAGGACTTTATTGTACCACATTGTATTGTTGTTGAAAATGTGTATAGGTAAAAAAAATGGGCAGAGAATGTTTACTACATTCGAATCAGTTGAAAGCACGGATCTGGGCAACGTAGAAGACGACTATAGGAGCGGGCAGTGCCGCCGAACGGAGCGCTGGCGCTTCTCGGACATACAGTCGGAGAGAGACGATTTTGCTCGGGTCAGAACCACCGGATTAGTGCTTTCGCACTAAATGAGTATGAAACCCGTGGTTGATGTCCCCACAGCAGTGACACAAAGCAGATGGTCATATATATATAATGATGATGATGATGTCCTCAGGCTTAATGGCACATACCCACGGCGGGGCATTGGCCAGGGTGCATTGCTGATGACATTGTCGACCTCGTCATTGTCCTTGATCCCTCCGAGCTGCATTTTCAAATGCTTGACAGCAGTAGTACTGCAGCCGAATGACGGAGCCAGATGAGGCGAGATATATCAAGCGTCTTCCAGATAGGGTTGCGATGCAGGTTTTACGCCGAAAAGAAAGGGGGGAGGGGGTTTCGATTATGTCGGCAATGGAAGCTGTATGTGCTGAGATGGCAGCAAAGGCGGCCGGCCTGACACGTCACTAAGGCGGAGGAGGAGCGACAGAACATTCCAAGGCGTCAAGCAGCTAGCGATGCTGAAGGCAGTACCCAGCGCGATAGAGAGGGGCGACTAAACGCGGCGCGACGTCAAGCAGCGAGAGAAGCTGAGCGCGGTGTCCGTCTGGAAGAAGGGTAGCCGCTGATGGTGGCAGCTGGTCAAGCCGCATAATCTGCCAGGGAAACCAAGCGCGCTGGCCTGCTCGAAGAAAGGGAGCGGAAGAAGGCGGCACTTAAAACCACCAAGAGCCGCCTGTGTGTTGACCAATCCCCCTGATTATAGCAACAACAAGGGCCGATACCCATACAAGGAACTGGTGCCATCTATGAGTTGTCCAATAGAATGTGTTACGCCGGTTCTTAATTCATTTTATGCCTGCATCTACTGTCGACGTCGAGACAGACTGCAAATTTCTAAATTGCTTTTGGACGCTTGTTTCTTTAGTAGATTTTCTTGCTCTCTACTATGTGTTTATTTTCTTTCCGCACAGTCAATCCTAGCTGTATAATAATACAGTGCATCAAGTGGAAACAGCCCCCTTGGATCGCACAGTGTGTACCAGCGTGCGACTGCCTAAACACGTGTGTAGAAGTGACTTCCACTTGTAGTACCACAGCTCTAGCTCTGTACCGCAGAGAGCTCCACCTATCAAGACACCGCACGACGACTGCCATTTTAATGAAGCGCCTTCGAAGTGTACAACGTGAACGACCTGCGCACGCTGTCTGCCTCCTGTCAAAACGTGCATCCTGCAGTGGCAGCATGCCCACATCGGTCGAGACAAAGAAGAAAGAGAAGTTGGCGTCGGAGAAAGTCTTCGTGGGTCCAGCCACAAATGCGGCGGCTGTTGGCGGCACTGCTGACTGCTGCCCTGTCGACGGTGGGCGGTGCCCAGGAGCCCCGCGAGTGGTACCGCGGCAACATGAGCCGCGTACCCGACTACCGCCTAGTGGCGAGGCAGTCTCTCAACACGGTGGACAAGCCGCTGCTCTTCGCCTGCTCGGCGGCCGCTCAGGAGGCCGTGCTCTTTCACTGGCGCGTCGAACACCCGGACGGCGTCAGTGTGTCCTACGGCCCGCGCGCCCGCTCGCTGAGCGTCCACATCGGCGGCCGGGAGCTGTACGTCCGCGACTCTCTGCTCCGCCTCTGGTCCCCGAGTCCGCATGACGGCAGCGTGCACTGCACCGTACTCGGCCCCGGCGGCCGAGAAGCGCGGGCACGCATGAGCGCCAACTACTCGACGGTGTCGTCGGTGAGCGCCGAGTCGTGCGCCGTCTTCTGCCGCCAGGAGCGCACGCGCTGCGTCCTGGACGGTGCCGACGGTTTGGACTGCCGCTGCGTCGAGTCGTTCCCGCGCCGCGACCCCTTCCACGGCGTGTGCTTCGCTCCCGCCAAGCTTGGCCGGTCGTGCGTGTTCGACCACGAGTGCGAACCGAAGGGCTCCTGGTGCCAGGGCGGGGTATGCGCCTGCCGTCCCCCGTACGCGCCGTCCGGGCCGTTGTGCGAGCCGGTGGCGCGCCTGGGCGAGCCCTGCCCTCCGGCCCGGTGCGCTGGGCCCTGCGCCGAATGCAGGGACGGACGCTGCGCCTGCGACAAGGGCTGCGACGACGTGGACGGCGTGTGCGTTGCGGCGGCGGCGGCAGCACCCAAGGTCGCCGGTCGCCGACCTGCGCCCGTCTTCGGCCCAATGAACATGGACGGGTCCACGGTACTCATGCTGGTTGTCTTCTGCGTGCTCCTTGGACTCATCACGCTGTACCACACGCTCATGGACTTCCGCTACCGCCTGAGGCGCTGATGGCGGCCCACTGCCCGTCTGCTAACACGGGTGTAGTCTTTGGCCTTTGAGGGCATCGTGCTGAAGGCTGTCTTTGTTTCTGCTGCGAAGTAATGTACAAGTGAGCGGAGGTGCCACTCGCACATAGCAGCGAGTCCGTGTTTTGTCCTCGTGGGCTCCTGGAAAGTTTCGGGGAAAACGACCCAGCAGTGCAGTGTCGTAGATTGCTGAGCACTATCGCTGCACATGTCGTGACACACACGCGTATTAGTTCTACATGGTAAAAAAAAAGCGTGGTGGATACACAGGCGCGATATTGTGGAGATGACGCTGAACATTTTTCACCCGTTTGCCAAAAACAATGATTTTCTTTGTATCAAGAAATAAACTGATGTGACAATCGGCCGAAGCTGCTCTGAACGCCATTTCTTTTTTTTTTAATGGCTTGCGACATGTCGTCTCTATATTGCAAAAGAAAAAAACTTTCCAGATTGCTTGTGTACTACATACGGTGCAGTCATTTCTGCATGGCCACAAACAATCGTCGTCCTTGGCTCATCTCTGTTGAGGTCGTCTGCCATAACTTTGACGTTTGTCGAACATCGCCTCATGAGCAACGAATTGGAAGACACAACAGGGGCCAAAGTACCTGTAGTAAGCGTCCGAGAAAGTCCGAGGAAGTCTTGGAGAAAGTTGCCAGAAGTTTTGCTCTCTGCCGACACGGAATAGTGGTGTCGATATAGCTGGGACAAGCCCCCATTGCCTTCGCTTCAGCTAGTGGAGGGAGCCGCTGATGGCTACGAATTCGTCTGCAGGCGTTAACGGCGCCTTGAGCGAACAGTTGTGTTGTTCTTCCTAGCGCCTTTAGAAAGGCGGCTTTTGTGCCATTTCCACTAACTGCCGAAGGGTGTGGAACCCAGCGACATGTTCCTGCACGGTTAGGATCTGGCTGCCCTGCACCTCGGAGAACGCGCCAATGTATTCTGAACACCGTAGATGCTCATGCTGGTTGACTCGAGGAAACGATGTTGAACTCCGAAAGCTTGAATTCTCACTTGATGAAAAAAGAATAAAGCTTCCCGTGTGTCCATTGCACGTTTTTCTCACCTTTTTTTCGAGGTGGGTGCCAAGATTTCGGGTGGCTCCCGGAAGTTGAATGGCGGGCTCCTCCTCTCCACCTAAAGAACTGTCAGCATGTGGCAGGTGGCCGATAGTTCGCCTAGCAGATAGCGTAATTAGATGTATTCAGATAGTTGATCAGTAGGCACAGATTAAAAGATCCCGCCCATACAGTACATCGAGCGCGACGCGAGAGAAGGAGGTCATCAGTGGCTCGCCCACGATACACTGCAGTCTACTTCAGTGCGTAATGACATGCTACTTGGCCAGGGCGCGCTTAGGGCTCTCTAGTTAAACGTCGTTGTGACGGGACGCCGTGGAACGATGGAACAGTAATCTTCCCCGCTCCCACATCGAAGCTTAAATTGTAAATTGCGGATTTTAACTTCCTGAAGTGGCGCACGGGCTCTAAGGGACACCGTTGTGGAGGGTTCCGAGTTAATTTAGATGACCTAGGGTTCTTTAACTTGCGCTGACATCGCATAGTACACGGGCGCTATGGTAACGTGGCCGCCGCGGCCGAGATCGAACCCGCGACCTTGGGATCAGCAGCCGAACGCCAAAGCTATTTATTCACTGCAGTGGGTAGAGTATAAATCAAGATAGTTGAGAAAAATTTATGGCCTGCACGGTAGCATCACGAACAACGCTCTTTATGCGAAATTTATAATTGCGCAAAAAATACATATTATAATAAAAGGAGCAAGATGGAATTTGTTTTCCTCGTTGCAGGTTCGAGTCATGCGTTGGAAAACTTCAGCGAGCTGTCTGCAATTTCCAACAATGAGGTAAGCTGTGCAGATACTGCCAAGCTTCGTTAGACTGACGGGAACAATCTGTCGTGGTTATAATGGAGGAAGGAACGATCGACGTAGCGGCCTCGTTTTACCAAATCAAGAAAATAAAAAAAGGCTCTAAGATGACGTTCCTTTCGCGAGGCTTCGATGCATTGCTTACGAGACGCCGTCTAGAATAATTCAAAGTGGTGCTGTACTTCAAAAATATGCTTCACCGGCTACAACGTCGCCAAAACATTTACAAGAATCCTATCAGCTAGCTTTCATGACCTGCAAGCAGGCTTTCTCTCAGTTCTGACGAGCTATGCGAAAAAGCTGAACTGCGGCAGAAGCAACGAGTGCACTATGCGGAGCGTTCGGATTCCTATTTCTATAAAATCTATTCCCTCCTGGCGGCGAGATTTTTTGGTCGCTGTTTTAGTCGTCGCCTCGTTGCCTCGTCGCTCCAAGCAAAATCTTTCACGACAGTGCGCGTGACTTTAATGCTATGTGGCGAAACTAGCCCAGATAAGTATAAATGCATGAGATCGAAGAACAGCGAACGGGGGCTGCTGTCCGATCAGGGTCTCGAGCACGTAACGAGGGCAAAGACTGCCACTACAAAAACTTAGTCTGAGGAATACTAATCAAAGCGCACGGTAGAGCTCCGTTTTTAGACTAATTTGTTTTCCGACCGTGGTGGTGCGCAAACGCAGTTTGTGCTTTAGCACTGTTCTAGGTCTTCCGTGTCTTATCATTTGCCATTGTACAGAAAGCGGATCAGCCTTTTTTGTTGTTTAGAATTCAGTGCATCCTTTCTCGGAATGCCCTGGTGACAAGTCGAAGAAGTTTCGTGACTTGCAAGCATTTGGCGGGCATGGTACTATACCATAAGGAGCGCGAACTCCAGAGAAATGCGTGCTGTGAAAACAAGTGAACTCAGCTTCGCATGCAACCCATCGTTTCTCCACATTTTGCGCAAGTTCATCTAGAGTTCTATGCATGCATCTTTTACGCGATAAAATTTGCTTACAGCAAAGATTACACATGCTGATTTTCCTCATCGCTCCGCTTGCGTTGTCTTTGCCGCAGTGCGCGGCCTGTAAATTCCTAACGCCGCTGTATGCATGCAAAGAACTCCTCTGTAGACAAGTATTCATTTTTGTCACTTCTGAGGTTACATTTTTTAGTTCCGCTCAAGTGTTTGTGTCTCGTTGATGTTTGTTTCGACGTCTTGAGTCATTCATGTTCAGCGTCGGGCAAGGTCTTAAAGCTCCAAATTCCTGTCACCTTCGGCGTGCAGAACGGCACCGCCGCCAACTTTCCAGCCAAGAACAGTGGTAGCGTCACGACGGCAAGCCTCTTCCAGAAGGTGGAGAGGCTGGAGCGTGAGCTCGAGTCGACGTCCGAGCTGCTCCGCCAAGCCAACCGGGAGTTGGCGCGCCGAGAGGCCTCGCTGGCGCAGCTGGGACGCCACAACGATAAACTCCGGGGCCGCGTGGCGCGCCTCGAGTCGGATGTGGCCGTCTACAGGACCGCCTCTTCGGCCGCCACGTCCTCGTCTTCGGGTGAGGATGACGCCGCCGCTGCCGGGTCGCTGCACCCAACACCTTCCCGCTGCTGCTCCGCCCGCGACAGAGAACTCCTGCGGACCCTGGCAGGCATCTACGCCAAAATAAGAAAGATAGACTCCAGCATGGGCAGCACTGGGGACCAGTTCGGCGGCAAGAACCAGTGCGCAGACCTGACCCATGCTCTTCCAGACGCCCGCGTCCTGGAGCAAGTGTTCGCTAACTTCTGGCAGGAGTACGTGAGCATGAGCGGAGAGCTGGACGGCTGCAAGCAGGTCATCGCCAACCAGGAGCTTAGGATGCGGTACTTGGAGGTGCAGGCTGAAGCGGCCAACAGGATTAAGGCCGCCGACCTTCTTCTCAAGGATGGCGCACTGAAGAGGGAGGAGGTGGTGAGCGCCTGCGGCGCTGGTGGGCAGCGGAGTGTTCGGTCGTCCTGCGCGTACGACAGTGATGGCAAAGACTGTGATAGAGTGGTGATTAACGGTGGTGACGCGTGCAGTGCGCCCTCTGGATGCTGCGCCGCGGTGGCCAACGTGGAGCGGCGCGTTGCCGAGGAGAGTCACTTGCTGGCTCGCCTCAGTCGGCTCCAGCTGGACAACAACAAGCTGCAGGTCCTTAACAGGGAGGCCCTCACCAGGGAGGCGGCTGTCAGGAAGGAGCTGCAGAGAGTCCAGAGCAAGGTATAGGGTAGTCGCTGAAGGGTCTAATTCTTGGGATTTCTCATTGTATTGTGAGGCAGCTACAAGGTAAACGCTGCCAGTCAATGCTTTTTGTATTGCTTATATCGGTGGTCTGGACTTTTCTCTTATTTTTTTTCACTTAGTCTTTCTAATCTCCCTTTTTACCTGCTCATGGTAGTGATGGTGGCCCACTTGGTGGATGGAGTCTTTTTCGGTGTTGACATCGCGACTTCAAGTCGACTGGCGGAGAAAAAAGTTGTTCCATATTTGCATTCAATTTTGTAAGCAACGAATGCGTTTTGCTGCCAAAAAAAATCATCATAATCAGAAAGCACCACACAAGCAATTTTCATTGAGAACAAAAATTGGAATGGAGTTGTTTGCAGTGCGCCTTTAAAGATTTATTTCTTGTCCTCTGACTCATTCCCGCACTTTTCTCGCGGCAAAGTTTAAGGTCTTTTGAATGCACCCAACGCTACTGCGGCGATTCATTGCTGTTTTTCTGGAGGGCTCTGATTTCGCAAGAGTACATCGACCACACGTTTCTCTTCTTAGGCAATCGTTCGCTAACGCCTGACAAGCACGTGTTCCGAAGCGAGTGCCTTGAAACTTATTGATCCGTTTGGACAGAGCCGTTTATAGCCTAGAATGAATGTTCCTTGAAGTCCATTTGTTCGCCGTCGGTGAGAGTGAAACAGAACAGATCCTTCCTGCTGTACCAGCTCGACTAACCACGAAGTCGAGGCTTAGGAGGTTGGGATCGTCTGTGGTCGCCTGGGAACAAGTTGCTTCTTTACCTCTCCGCCATTCTTATCTTCCCTCCTCTCTCTACCTGTCTTCAGTTGTCCAGCTTCAAGGTAGACTTGGCCCGCGCTACCAAGAAGATTCTGGGTAGGGAATCTAGCTGCACTTTTCCAGCCGAGGTAAGTGTGGCCCCGCGCTCCTCACAGCTGCTATGCGATAACGTCCAACATTCTTGGACAAAAAATTTTGAATACGGGAAAACTGTAAGGTACTGTTATGAAAACATTGAACGTAATGCTCAATTTTTTTCGATGTGTAGCAAAATCTCTTTTAATATTTTTTCATCGCTCCATTCGAGCAGTTAAGACTGCCATAAAAATCCGATGGGGAACGCTTTTGACGGTAGCAAATACGTTAATAGTAAAAAAAGGAACACACAAGCCTGCTCACGGGAGATCTGCGTATATATTGATTGTTATAGTGGAATCTTACAATATATGAAAAAATTGCGTTCACAAACTATTTACCGTTAAGAAATGCTTTTGTCCAGAATTGTTGGGTATGAACACCCGCGCTAACACACTTTTCATTTATCTTTCCTATTTTTTGACGTGTACCGCTACCCGTATGACGGCACTTGTGAATTTACTTTAGCTTGACGCACATGCATCCACACAACCGTTGATGATGGGAGTACAAGTGCACAAGGTTTATTACTTATAAATCTCAAACGTCATGTCTTTCTTGATTTCTTGGCGCATGTTTTCAACAAAAAGGCAAGGCAAGAGAACACACATAAAGACGATGTCTTCACGTTATGATTGCGGGTGAATTGCGACATTAGCTGCTTTTTTTTTTACCTGGGAAAATAACTCAAGACGTTGCACTACATTGTTTCTCTTCTAATCTACACCGTAGTAGCTTCTTGTGTGCTTGCATCAGCGTCCTTACTTGTGACAACGTTCTTCTTTTTAAGTTCTCTCCACATATTTGATGAGTTTTCGCACACATGCTGGTGTAATACAATAGGGGTAAACTTGCAGGTATCACTGCGCATCCTGCTGGAGGAACTGGTGTCCCTCCGACGCCAAAACGGCAGGTTGCAGATGGTCCGCCAACACGAGGAACACCATCGTCAGCAACAACAACAGCAGCAGCAACAGCACAAGACCAAGGGTCCCGCTAAAGACGCGGTAAGAGGGGATAGGGAGAATAAGTTTTCTCACTCGCGCCTTGTCATGTGCCACACCAAGCCATTCTGGGCAGGTACAGATACAGCCGGCACCGCGCGCTTCCGCTCCCAGGGAGCTCGGACAGAAAGTTTCGCCAAGTTCGCTTCAGGTTCGGCGCCATGTTCGCCCTTCGGTTCGCCGTGTTTCCGGGACGATGTTCGCGAGAGTTTACCGAGAACGTTAGCTAAGAGCAAGGTCGTTTTGTATGCTTGGGGACAAGTTTCTGCGGTTGTGCAACTAGAGCTACCAGCGCGACGCCACGGATTCCAGACCTGTGTGGTACGTTGGCCTATGAATGTTTTATAGTGAAATACCATATGCGGAGCTCGCCACAATGCACACGCAAACGTCAAAACAACTCCTGTTTGTGATGTTGCGAGCAGGTGCAGAAAGCTCGTGACACCCCTTCCAAAGTGCTGCTTCAGGTGCACAAAACAGCCCAGCTATATATATAGCGATCGATATGGCGACACCCGGGGAGCGGCTATTGATAAAGTGTATACAGAGTGTGGCATTTTATTCAGTACAGAGTCAAAGCATCACAAAGCTGGGTTGTCTGACCAGGCCAACATGTTCTGCAAAAATTTTAAACTTTTGTTAATTACATTATTATAATAATGCGTAACTACCTTTTGATTGTTTTTAAACTACCCTTTTTGAAGCCAAGTCTTTATTGAAGGGAAATAAAAGGCCCCGTATATAGTACAGAAGCCGTCGCCATTCGTTCTTAGCTTTTACTGCCTAGTCAGGTAAAGTAGTCTCGGAGCATGGGTCCGGGCGGCCAACGGATCAGGCTAAATACGGACGAAGCCGATCTCCGCTTCCGCTGCTCGTATAGAGAAATGACTCGCTCGAGAAGAGGAGGAGTTCCACGAAGAGAAAAGAAAGGGCTCATTTTGACTAATGACAGCAGAGCAGAATGGTTAGGGTAAGCTGGGTGATCGGGGGTGTAGAGATTGAAAGTAACCCAGCTTCCGGCTGCTTTCTTTCACTTTTAGGTTTAAAAATAAAAAAAATAAAAGTCGAGAAAGGCAATGGTCCTGTCACACTTCCTTCTGGATCTCGTTGTTCATGCACTTTTTTTTTTTTGGTCTGCCATCTCAACAATCGTGCGACGGCTGGCCCGGCAAGGTGTCCCCCATAGCGAAGGAGTCTTTATCCGTTTACTGCCGTTATTTTACTCGTTTTTTTTTTTCGGAGTCTTACGTCGCGAAGAAAACACGTCAGGTCCGCGCGACGCCGGACGGCGTATCGCTTTTGAAAAGTGCTCTGGACAGAACCGGTAGCGGCGTTTCTCAGCTTCTTCTTCGGCGAGGCCTGCTTTGAAACGACCTCGGGTGAACCCAGAGACTTCCGGGCAGCTTTCACTTTCACTACGTCCACAGAAGATTGTGTGCGCGTGCGTGCGTGTGGATTAGAAGCGGCGGCGCGCGCGGTTCCACGACGGCGAGAGGGATCGGCATCTGCCGCTATATCGGTCAATGCCGGACCGGTTTTTTACGCCGCTGCTTTCACCGCTCCGCATCTGCCTGGCGACGGCTTTCTTTCTGTTTTGTGTGTATGTACACATGCACGGGATCTTCCCGCCTTCAACGGTGTGACATCAAACGTGGACGGGAAAATGCAATCGAGGCGAGGTGCAGTTCCCGTTTGCCTTTCGAGTTAAGCGCAGGCTAAGAAGGGACTCGTCTTCTATCTCTGCGCTTTTTATTATTTTTTTTGTGCGGGGAACACCTAGCGTGCTGTGGGCGAACAAAGCGTTGGCATGTCTCGAACACCACGAGTGATCAGAGTGGCGCAGGCAAGCTAGTCTCGAACAGTCGCTCATCCGTTAGTTAGTCGTTCTATCCCTCCCTGCGTGACTGCTGAGGTTTCGACTGAATCAAATGCTTTCTCGTAAGTTCCGAAGGCTATATATAGTGGTTGGTCATATTATGCGCGTATCTCTGTCTCTTGAATAATAGCACGAATGTGGTTTATTGTCGAGTAGCCTTTCTGAAAGCCACTCTGATCCTTTGGTTGAATGAAATATGCGATTGATCTAATTCCATTAGCGACCTTAGTAAATCCCTTGTAAACAACGGACAGGGAGCTTAGCGGCATTTCATTTTTCAAGTCCTTGACACCCCGTTTCTTGTGAATTAAGATTATGTTAGCGTTCTTCCGAAATTCTGGTACTCTCGGCGTCGTAAATTATTTTTCTACGGCAATGTCTCCACCGTGCTTCAACAAATCTGCAGTTACCTGATCCTCAGCAGCCACATTCCTCATTTGCATTGCATTTAAGACTTTGCTGACGAGATGTCCAGTTCTTTCGCACCACTGGCTTCATCATTAGCACCTGATTATTCCGGCTGTGTAGAGATCTGTGTAAGCACAGATCTTTGGGTATTTTAGCCATTTTATCCATACTGGTAATAATATTGGCCTCCTTGTCTCTGAGGTCATATATCTGAGTTTCTTCAATGGCAAATTTCTGACCGAATTGAGGCTATACTTCCTTTCTTTACAGCCTGCTCGATCCTCTCCATATTATACTTCCTTTTTTTACGCTTGCCGGTAACATTTGGCAGTTCTGCCAGCTGTATCCTAGCTAAGGGGTTTAGGGTTTTCAAACTTTGCCGTTTCTTAATCAGGTCCTTTGTCTCCTGAGAGAGGTTTCCAGTATTTTGGCTACCTACCCTACCCCCTACTTCTACTGCGCACTCCAAAATGCTATTTGTGAGATTATCGTTAATTTCCTGAAAATAATTTCTTCATTCTTCGTTGAAGTGGAATGCCTGTTCGTGAGCGATGTCCTCAATTATTCTACTTTCGTCCTTACCGCTAAGTCGCTGATGTGCTCCTTCCTTACTAATTTCCCCCGTTCCCTGTTCAAATGTCGGCTAAGCCGAGACCCCATTATCCTTTGATCACTGGGGTAGAATTTTGATAGTAAGGAGTCATTAAGGATCGCGTCTGGAGTCGCCTCCAGGTGGCCTCTCGCTCCTTATCTAAGGTTGGTACTTATCTAAGAGTGGCTATTTCGCCATCTCTTGTGGCGAAATAGCCACTTACTATCACATATTGTGCAACTGTAAAGAGGAGCCGCCACCGGATTCTTTAATACAAGTTCCTACTCTCGAGCAATGGGAGGCCGTCTTGGTCAGCTGAGACCTGGGCGTTCAAACCCAGGTCATTGAATGGGATACTGAAGTCGCTGTCAGCCGTGGGCCGATAGCCACCTAGCACGGATCAGCTGCATTTGCATTTTCTCACGAAATATTTTTTTTTTTTGCAATATTCTGATCACTACATCTCACCAGGCCGAACACATCTACATCCTGCACGATCCCAGGTTGCACGCCCAACACGAAGTCTATTTCATTTTTAGACTCACCGTTCAGGCTCTTCCAAGTCCATTTCTGGTTCTTCCATTAGCGGGAAAAGGTATTCGTGACGTTAACTACTTCGTTCTGCGAACTCTAATAAATCCCCCCTGTTTTTCCTCGAACCTATGCCGTAGTCTCCCCTTGCCTGCTAACTTGCTTGCTTCTTGCCTACCTTGGCAGTGAAGTCTGACATCAGGACAATGTGCTACGTTTTTACCCTACTCATGGCCGATTCCACGTGTTCATGGGACCTTTCGGCTGTGTCCTCATCTTGACTGCATGTAGGCGTGTAGACCTGTACATCCTTCAATTTGTACCTCTTATTAAGCTTTACTACGACGAACTACCACCGTCTTGTTACTGCTGTACAGTTCCTCTGTGTTGCCAGCTATATCCTTATCGACCTGGAATCCCATACCTAGCTCTCGCCGGTCCGCTAAACCGCGATAGCGTAGTACGTGCCCACTCTTTAGCACTGTGTGTGCTTCTTCTGTCCTCCTAACCACACTAAGCCCTATGGTACCACTTTTAATACCCGCCAATTTCTCGAACAGCGTTCCCAAAGGTTATAGCGTTGTAGCGCGTGACTATACACAATACGTAATACAGCGCAATTTACAAATGCACAAAGGAATGAGTGACATTGCAGACAATTTCATGGATAAAACGTAGTAAGTTCACCTGGACATTGAGTATAGGTAAAAGGTTTCCCCAGCCATATTTGCCTCCTTGTGGTCGCAGCGTTACTTTAGTTCGTCACGTCTTGTCGTTTTTTCTTCTCTTTAACTAAGCCACCTCGGCGTAAACGATTTATGTTTTGCCTCTTTCGTCGCTGCCACTCGTTAAACCGAGGTCGTCGCCTGGTTGCTTTAGTCTGTTTTATTTTTCTATTTCCGTTTTTAGTCGGCAAAAGTGTGCAGAACTGTGCAGACGTCTATAGGGTTCGGCTGCGCGGTTTCCTGCGAGTGTTTTTGCTCGCCGGGTTTTCCATTTCTCTATCTCTCGTTCATCTTTCCGCTCCTCGGCTGCCCTTCCCCAGCCTTCCTGCTGCCCTGCCTTCCTCCTCCTGGTATGGTAATAGCTAACCGGATATTCTGTTCGCCGCCTTTTATTCTGCGTTGTTGACTGCGCTGTCCTTCTGCAGGCCCTATTTCGTCATTGCATGGAGATCTGTGTAAGCTCTTTAAGCCGCTTAGCTTACGGCGCCTTCGCACTTTCGATCGTGTAGCCCTCGTGTGACTCACACTGGGCGTACGTGGCCCCAGTCCTTGCGCCTGTGGGCAGAAAATGTAAATTGAGAGCAGGTGAACTCTGCCCGTTTTTCGAATAAGCCGCAAGTTGCCTAACTGCGTATACAGGGCACTGGAGCAGCAACATTAAAATTTGTGGAAAAAAAAGAAAAGGTACTTGAAGAGCGTTCGTGCTGGGCACAGCAGCGCTTATACACGGCAATCTGAGTAGTAGCAGTAGTAGTATTAGTGGTATTAGTATTACTAGTAGTAGTAGTATCAGTGGCAGCAGTGGTAGTAGTAGTATCAGTGGCAGCAGTGGTAGTAGTAGTACCAGTAGCAGCAGTGGTAGTAGTAGTATTAGTAGCAGCAGCAGCTGTGGTGGTAGTAGTAGGATTAGTAGTGTTAGTAGCAGCAGCAGCAGTGGTAGTAGTAGTAGTAGTAGTAGTAGTAGTAGTAGTAGTAGTAGTAGTAGTAGTAGTAGTAGTAGTAGTAGCAGCAGTGGCAGTGGTAGTAGTAGTATCAGTAGCAGCAGCAGCAGTGATAGTAATAGCATTAGTATCAGTAGCAGCAATAGCAGTGGTAGCAGTAGTATTAGTATCAGTAGCAGCAGCAGCAGTGGTAGTAGTAGTAGTATTAGTATCAGTAGCAGCAGCAGTGGTGGTAGTAGTAGTAGTATCAGTAGGAGTAGCAACAGCAGGAGTGGTATTAGGAGTAGTAATGTCAGTAGCAGCAGCAGCAGCGGTAGTAGTATTAGTATCAGTAGCAGCAGCAGCAGCAGTAGTAGTAGTAGTAGTAGTAGTAGTAGTAGTAGTAGTAGTCGCAGCAGTAGTAGTAGTAGTATTAGTATCAGTATTAGTAGTATTAGCAGTAGTAGTAGTAGTATTAGCAGTCGTAGTAGTAGTATTAGTAGTAGTAGTAGTATTGGAAGTAGTAGTAGTAGTGGTGGTGGTTTGATATAATACAAAAAACGGATGGAAAACATGTTGCTGGCCGTGGCAATTGCTAACTGATACCTTAAGCACCGATGCTCCGGCTGGCGGAAATAAGAGAGACAGGGAGAGGATAGCGAGCTGAAGTACAGCGCTTAGCGATAGCGAGAAAGGACAAGGAAGAGTCATGTACGCTATTCACAGAATACAAGAAATAAGCAAGTTTTGCGCCACTCGCGCGCCAGTGTAAGCACCGTTGTAAATATTGATGTGCGCGAGCGGTCACTGCAAAATATTTACAACACATAAAACTCTCAATACCCAAATCCGCCCAGCCTAGTGTCATTTCAATAATGAATCAAGCACGTGGCACACTGCATCAGCAGCCGGGGTGGTTCTCCCGGCTGCATCACAGAGCGTACTCGTCAGTGCGCGCACTACCTGGCGATGAGCAAGCGGGACGACAAGTCCGCCGACTCGATGAATGCACAGGCTCACCATTGTTCTGTCACGGGTGAGCGCTGCCGAGCTGCCACAGGAGCGCCGTAAGGTTGTCCGGGATGATTCCCAGCGCTGCGTAGGCCGCGGGCATCTCGCGACGCGGCTGGGTGAAAGCAACGCATTGTAGGAGCGTGTGCCCCAGTGTATCTACTGCACGCGTCGCTGGGCGAAAGTCCGTGGAGCACCCGTCTTTGCCCGGGCTACACACAACCGACACGTACACGCACCAATCTCTAGTGATACAGTCGCGTTATTCAGCTCGCTCTGACGACGAAGATGCGTTCTGCGTGCGCGATGCGTGAGTCCGGGTGTTGTTGTCGGAGGCAGTGGTCGTAGATCAACACACGCACGACATCCAGGACGAGCGGAAAGTCGCTATAATAATAATAATAATTGGTTTTTTTGGGGAAAGGAAATGGCGCAGTATCTGTCTCGTATATCGTTGGACACCTGAACCGCGCCGTAAGGGAAGGAATAAAGGAGGGAGTGAAAGAAGAAAGGAATAGGTGCCGTAGTGGAGGGCTCCGGAATAATTTCGACCACCTGGGGATCTTTAACGTGCACTGACATCGCACAGCACACGGGCGCCTTAGCGTTTTTCCTCCATAAAAACGCAGCCGCCACGGTCCGGATCAGTAGTCGAGCGCCCTAACCACTGAGCCACCGCAGGAGGAAGCTGATCTGCGGCAGTAGCGAGGTAGTCGGCCTCCCCTTTACTCCCGATGCCGTATAGTGGCCGGGCCCCAACGTGCCCAAACGCTGCGCCCGCGCTGTGCGAGGCGCTCAGTGTCTTCGAATATTGCGCACAACAGCGGGGTGCCACGGCCGGGTGTTTTGCAGGCGGCTGAGGGCGGCAAGGGAGTCACACAGCAGAGCACACGTTGGAGAAAGCTCGAGTTGAAACTATAACTCACAAAACGTGTTGGAAGACCGTTTCCTTCTATAGACGGTACAACTCAAGATGGAAGTGGCAAATGCCCATCAAAGCAGGCCCTCCAGCCAATTCTCATGACGTTATGGTTAATCCATTGTTTATCCCCTTTCACGCTAGCCTAATCCAATGTAATGCTAGCGTGAAAGGAGATTACGCACGGAATAACCAGGGCGTCATGAAAATCTGTTGACGCCAGTGGCTGGGGTTCCTCGTTTGATGAGCGTTTAGTGCTTTGTTCTTGAGTGGTGTTCGACTATAGCGTTCTTATCGGTTATACAGTCGAATCCAGATGATCTGAACTCGAAAGAAACCAAAATTTTATTCCCATTATGTAGCATTGGAATTAAGGGGAGCCTATTAAGCTCGCTTTTAAATGCGTGATGGTGACGGACCCAAAACATTAGTCTGAATAAAGTGGAAGTCAGAATTAAGCGAGTTCGAGTTGTCGACGTGTCTGCGCTCCGCCCGCGTTTTCGCTTGTCGGCCGGACATTTTCTCCTAGTTTCGCCCTCGTTTATAGAGTAAATTCCTCACACGCACCTTGTCGTATCTGCAGGGCGCGCGAGTTTATTTCTTCTTATTGTTTTGTTCGCCACCGGCACGCTCGTCACGAAAAGCGTATTATCAGCGGCGTGGACTCCATTTAAATTTTCGCCGCTTTCTCTCGCGTCCTATCGCCTCCACTGTTACGAAATCTTCGTGCTGGGGTTGACGTGGGTTCGTAATGCGATTCGAGGAGCGTTAACGGGGACGGGGCCTCACGACGCGTGAAGAATTATTGACCGCGCCACCGCAGTGTAGTTGTCGGTGAGCGCTTATTTCGACGTCATGCCCAGCCGACTTGACGAAAGTATAGACGCCTGTAGGCAGGTAACCAAACAAAGGCCGAGCATTACCCGTAATCTTGCTTCCATATTCTTTACCTGGCAGACCTCGCCTGTAGTTACAGGCTGGTCAGCTGGAATTGAAACGCTATCATTGCCCTAGTATGCGCCTGGCTACAGCGTCTGTCGTGACGTGTGGCAGCCTTTGTATGAGTAAATCAGCGCGTGGAATTACGGACTCTGGTTGATAAAGGGGCAGTGGCAGATTTTTTTGTACTTTGAGATCTGGTTGAATGCTGTGGTGCTGACACTTCGTGCATAGAGATGTACATTATCGCAAGGACAGGCGACAAGTACCAGTTCCTTATCCATCTAGTACGTGCGTTTTTACAAGTATTTTCTTTTCGCGCTGTAAAATTCGATGTTTTCAGAGCATAGCCTGTGCTACTGCCGTTTCTGAAAGAGAGTAGGTTGCTCTGTAAACCCCGAACGCCCGATGTTTGTGGTGCAAAGGGGCTTCGAGCGAAAGAAACATTTTTATAGTTTATATTCACAATGCCTTTGAGAACTTTGTGCCAACAACGACAAACCTGTGTGATACGCCACTCACTTCACGCTGCGTTTTTTAAACGTGCTTGAATAAACTTTTGGTTTGTCCCAGCAGAAACCGAGGAAGCATCAAGGTGGGGGGGGGGGGGGGGGGGGGGGGGAGTTGTAGATAAAATTCTTGCAAAGTTTAGGGAAGGATGTTGCACCTGCAATTTTGACAGGGTCATGTTTAACATTTGGAGACCATAACCGGAATACCGCATGTTTTTATCACCCATGGTTCTGTGTTTCTGCTGTCATAAGATTTCTTTTCCAAAGAGACTCACCACATTTAAACAAAGGGTGAGAGGTGTGGTTTCTCAGGACATTGCAATATATTTTACTTTTTTATATTATAAAATTCTTTGCGAATTACTTTTGGCTGTGCTTCTCCGGACTAAGTGACAGTTATTTATGTGCGAATAGATAAGTGTATTATCGAAAAGAAGTTCAACCTTCTATCGTAAAATATATCCGTCCGTTTACGGTAGTCGAACCATGCGCGACAGTTCCAACATAGCGTGGTCTACCTGTTTGCCCAAGTCATGTTTTTGCTCATATAGACTCCAAGTATTCTAAGTGTGTTCAGCATGGTCCGTATCAATGATATCGATGTATCCACATCAGTGCTAATTTTTCTTTGCTCCTCGAGTGATAGAGGATCGCATTCGTTTTCTTAAGTTTTATTTTTTTTATGTTCAGCCTATAAGTCTAATTGTACGAGCATTCTATTCGCTTTGATGATTAGTTAATTTGGGGTGTCCACAGAGAATAACGCGCATCATCTACGTAAATGACAAATTCCTCCATGAGATCAATATTAACAATGTCATTTAAGGACAAGTTCAATGAAAAAGGGTCGAGAATACTGCCTTAGATACGCCTGCAAAAATAAGTTTTGGTTTATCCCAGCAGAAACCGCGGAAGCGTCAAGGCAGAGGTTGGTGGGGGGAGAGTTGTAGATGAAATTCTTGCAATTTTAGAGAAGAATGTTGCTCCTACAATTAAATTTTAAATATGCTGAAAGGTTATCTCTGCCCGGAAACGGGCAGAGCGGATGAGGGAACAAACGCGGGTTAGTTACATCCTAGTCGAAATCAAGAGGAAGAAATGGGCTTGGGTGGGGCATGTAATGCGAAGGCAAGATAACCGCTGGTTCTTAAGGGTAACGGAGTTGATTCCAAGGGAAGGCAAGCGTAGCAGGGGGCGGCAGAAAGTTGGGTGGGCGGATAGGATTGAGAGTTTTGCTGGGATACGGTGGGCGCAGCTGGCAAAGAACAGGGCCTTTGCCCTGCAGTGGGCGTAGTCAGGCTGATGGTGATGATGATCAACTGTGATGATTTACATGCGATGTTAGAAGCGGTAACTCCGTTTCACGGAAGCAGTACATTTCTAGTTTCTTTCTTTAGCAGAACAGAATTATTTAAGTAACCAAACGCGTTTGTAACCAACCACTAGTCACCCAGACACTTTCGCAATGACAAATGCTAGCGCAGCACTAACAAAACCTTTTAGCAGTTTCACGAGATCGCTCCAACACCTTCAGCACAAAGAAGCCAGACGCAAGAGGAAGCCACATGAGTAATACCAGGCGGTCTGATCGCCGCCGTGTTCGCACTGGGAATTTACCTTTAAGATCAGTTTCCAGTCCGACAACTTTCTGCGCTTCGCCACGTTCGATTTCCTGGCTACACGATCTGTATTGCGGGCTTCTTTTTTGCATTTATTCCTGGCTTCAAACGCTGCGAGTCTTGTCTCGCACTATTTAACTTGGCTTCTTTCTATACGTGCTACCCGCGTCCATCCTTATCCCTATAGTGATCGCGTCCAGTCACGTTCGACACCGTTACTCCGGACCTGTGGCGGCGGCGAAGAGCATGCAGTAGCGCACTAGGGGCGGAAGAAAATAAAAATAAAAAAGAGAATAAAACGTAGTACGTCGTGCTCTGCAAAGTATATACGGAACAGAAAGTGGCGCCGCCAGTAGAACCGCTTTCTTCCCGTCGGCCCCAGCGCTCTTTCTCAGGATGCAATTTGCACAGTCTCCGCGGATGCATTGCGTAGCACCTGCGATGCGAAGCGTGCACTGGAGGACAACTCGGCGACCGTCGAGTGTTTGGGTAGGCCCGTTGTCCCCACGATTCCTTTCGTTCTTGGCGTGTTTTTCTCTTTCCTTCCCTCCCTCTTTTTACCGACTCTCCCTATACGTATACGCGAACGCTGGTCGCCGGTCGGCAGTGAGTGTGGTAAGCGCAAGAAAGCGCGTGCACGCCTTGGTGGACTTCAATTGTACCGGGCTCAATTTTCGCCCGGCTGCCGTGCCGGCTTTGCCCCCATTCCTACGACGCTGCGAGATAGTGCGTGGACGCCGGCGAGACCACCGCGACCGAGTGGCTGGAAAGGGGTGCCCCCCCCCCCCCCCTTCTCGTCCTTCCTGGCTGCATGCGAGAAGCGGGATCGCATTGTTCCCCGGGAAAAGAGAGAGGTGGAAGTTACGAAAGAGGGGAGTGACTCAGTGTTAGTGCGTAACTCGCTACTGCGAGAATGAGGCGCGACCGAAACCGTGTACGAAAGCCGTCGCAGACGTAGCCGACAGTTTCCGAAGACCGCGCTGCGGTCAGTTTTTTGTCGTCTGCACGCTCGTCTGCTTCAAGCGGCCGCCGCAGGCAGTGCAGTGAGAGAACGGAGACTCCGTGGCAGCAGCAGACGACATCAACTGCAAGCGCAAGCGGAGAGCGGCAGTGTTTTGTCGTCTGCTACATCGTGGCACACGCGCGGAGCATCAGTGCGGATGATCGCCGGCGCAGCTGTTTTGCGCTGCCTGAATCGCGCGTCATCATCGCCGCCCCCGCCTGCTTTGCGCTGCTTCAAGTTTCGCCAGTTTTTTCCACGCCAGCGATTGCAGCAAAGAGCAGCGTTGTCGGCAGGTGCCGTGAAAGGCCGCGTTTATTTGCACCCCCTTCCCCTCCATCTCTTCTTTCTTGCCCTTTTTCTCTCACGTTCGCGCGCGCGGACACTGCAAGACCAACCACCGCTCAGTCGTTGTGCGCTTGTTTGGTTCCGTTGGTGCGAATCGCCGTCACGTCTGCGACTGGTCGTCCGTCAAACCGACCCGTAAGCTTGTAGTGTGTAGACCATGAAGACTCGGTGCCGGCTTCGAGTGTTCCGAGGGAATACCGATTAGTTGTGTTACTGTGTTCTGCCGATTGTGTTTAGCACTTGGTTTCCGCTGCTTCTGCTTCGCTGGGCAGCTGCTGCGGTGTTTGGCGCAACAGCTCGGGCCTTTCTGCCTCTTGCGTGTCTGTGAATGTGCGTGCACTCTCGCGCCAGGTGTTGAAAGGTTGCCTGAGCTCCTTGTCCGACTTGTTCCGCACGCATGGCTCTCAACCGGCTGAAGGTTGGTCGCGGTCTTCAGCCGGTTCCCGAGGAATCTGCGCCCAACGGGACGCAGGCTGACAGCGGCCAGGACGACTCAGCCGCTGCGGTGAAGCCGCCGGACCAGCGTCTCAGTCGTGAGTACCGTATTTTTACCTGTATAATGCATGAGGAACATTATACAATTACCTTTTGACTTTCATTTTTCCCGCTCTGCCGTGTTCTCTCATTTCTGTTTGTCCCTCTCTGCTTCAGTCCCCACAGGTGTGCGCCTGTGAAACGGTTAATCTAGCTCGGCTCTAAACCTCTACACAAAAAGAACATAGCGAAACAGGCCAATGTATTTTATACATTTAGCGACAATACGTGGACATCGGTGGCACCCGACCTCTCCAACAGAGGTTTAAGGTCGCTTGGACAAATGAACAGCACCAATCTATTTGCAAGTGTAGAGAACAGCCTCGAAGCATACATGAACATCTTTGACAGCTCCAGTAAAGAAAGCTAGGCGAGAAAGCATAACGACTGCACTAAAGGATGCCTTAATAAAAGCGTAGCTATGATTAACCTGCATTTATTTTTATAATTTCGAAGTCAAATGACAGCGCTACGAAACTTCTTAACATTCTGGTAGAAATCACCTTCTGCAACCCTGCATAATTCTTCGAAAATTAGTTATTTCAAACAGAAACTGAAAAATGTAGAGTGCTGATGCTTCATGTGCCCTGTGTCGCCTTTGTACAGTAGGGCAGACTAATAGTAGTTGCTTGTTTACGTTGCTGGCATCAGCGATTGTCGCAGCGGGCCTCGCCAATTTTTGGTCCATTTTCTTTTGTTCCACAGAAAAGACAAGCAGAGTGTCCGAGGTACGCAGCCTCTTAATCTTTCCCCAGCAAACATTTCAAGGTAGAAACCGCGCACAAATCTGCTGACACGCAGTCAGACTTGCTGCTTCGTCCGACTATTGTGAAAGCTCTGACGCTAAAGATATTCAAGCGCAGCTTCCTGATGGCTTCGCAGCATTTATTTACTATGGTTTAACACTGAGCCGCGTCGGACGAAAGCCTATATACTAAGCAATAAGGCCCCGTATGAGTCTATTGTGATGATCGCAGTGGAGTTCTCTACACCACATTCATCATTACGGAAAGTATCCCTCGCGGAGAGCATTTGCTTTCAAGTCGACGTTGAGCTGAGAGCAGCTGGAAGCTACTTCCAGCTTCCAGCGGCAGCGGCACCTGAATTTTTTTTTTGCTCGCGCTTGTCGCATTTGCAAGACCGCTTCATAAGGTTAAGCTGTCAATCGGCGCTGTTAGCATGAGTTTTCCTCCGTTTCGCGCAGTATTCGGCCAATAAATTTCTTCTTACACGCCATTTCTGTTTAACTGTCAACACGGCATGCATGTCACTTCCACCACGAAATGCGCGGTAATAATAATAATAATAATAATAATAATAATAATAATAATAATAATAATAATAATAATAATAATAATAATTTGGTTTTGGGGGAAAGGAACTGGCGCAGTATCTGTTTTATATATCGTTGGACACCTGAACCGCGCCGTAAGGGAAAGATAAGGGAGGGAGTGAAAGAGGAAAGGAAGAAGGAGGTGCCGTAGTGGAGGGCTCCGGAATAATTTCGACCACCTGGGGATCTTTAACGTGCACTGACATCGCACAGCACACGGGCGCCTTAGCGTTTTTCCTCCATAAAAACGCAGCCGCCGCGGTCGGGTTCGAATCCGGGAACTCCGGATCAGTAGTCGAGCGCCCTAACCACTGAGCCACCGCGGCTGGTTTTGACATGAATGCAGAGGCGGATTTCGGAACATCTCTGAGGGGAGGGGGGGTGGGGGGGGGACGTTTCTTACAATGAATTTCTATCAATGAAGTTTTATAGCTGAAAAAAAAACGCGCTCAAAGTGGTTTTCCGAGAGAAAATTGCTTTTCCCTAAGGAAGTTTCTCCTTTCCCTCTTAAATCCGCCCCTTTCTGAATGTACGGGCTGAAAGGGCGCAGCCTCGAGCAACGTAGTGAAAAGTTTTGCATTAGTGGAGAGTAATCTATTCGCAAGTTTCAGGACATTTGTGCATGCTTGCACGTCAAGGCGCGACGCCTTGCTGCAGTGATTTTCGGCCTTTGCATTTGTCTCGCTCAGGTGTCGTGCGTTTCCCCGCACCATTTGTTCTCTCGATTAGAGCAGCCTCGGTACGTGCCGCACCTGCTGCCCCACGCTGTCAACGCGGAGCCGGATGTTTTTCTTACCATATACCAGCCACATCTGTGTCGTGCGGTTTTGATCGCGCATGTAATGTGTACACAGAGGGCTCATGCCGTGACAGATGATTTCGTGCATGTTTTCACGCCGCAGCACACAACATGGCCCGCGCTGAGACCGTCTTCGCCTTTAGCAAGGTAGCACACTCTCGTCTCAGCTGCACCATTGTGGAATGCGGTGCATCCCAGTGCTAGAGAACGAGCAAATTGCACGGACATTTCAATGCAGTACGAGACAGCCCAATGCAACACAACGCAACACTATAGTCGGATACAACTCAAGATCGAAGCGGTTTTTCCCCTTAAAAAGGACCCAATTCCAGCCAATGGCGTCGGCCGATTCTCATGAACCTGCTAGCGTGAAAATGCAGGGAGGGAGTCCCCTCCCTGCAATGGTAGTCCCTTCCCTGCAATGTCACGCCACTCCCTGCATTGTGAACTAGCAGGTTCATGAGAACCGGCAGACGCCATTGGCTGGAAAGGGGTCCGTTGTAGGAGAAAATTTGCTTCGATCTTGAGTTGTATCCGACTGTAGTATACGGCGACTGCCTGATAATCTCTGGGGCACCATATTGGTTTCTTAATGGTGCCCTCTATAGCCAGTGAAATTTTCGAACCAAATTTTGTGCAAATCAATGCCTCATGCAACACATTGTCTGTAAGGTATGTTCCCGGGCTGGTTGGTTCTGGAAAACATTAACGCACACAAAGAGACAGGACGACGGGCGTCTGCGCTTGTCGTGCTGTCTTTATGTGTGTGTGTTAATGTAGCGCCTTGTTTCACTAGTTCAAAAAAAAAAAAAACTACCGGAGGGCACGATGCCTCCTTACGCGCTATGAAAGCGAAATCATTGTGTACTGCTGCTGTTTCCGTTGGTGCGTTTCTGGTTGATTATGTCTGTGGTATTCTGTGCTTCGTGCACCTTAGTCCGCGTTGGCCATCAAACCGCACACCATTCGGAGCTGCGTGGGGTAATGCCCATATATGCAGAACTGGTCGCTCTCTACTTAGCATTCATAGATGGCGGCTATTCCTCATGGCCCCATGTTGCTGTTGCCGAGCAACTTCCCGTGCAGCTTGTGCTGCGCTTCTCCGAACTTACCCGAGCTTGCCAGAGTTACTACCGAGTAACTGAGTTTCCGAGTAACTCGGGTAAGCTTGAGTAAGTGTCGACCGGAACTGTACACTTCCGGTGAAGACTTTCTGCACACGCAACGCATGAGGCAAATAATGCTTACGCATTAAAAATGCTGCGTCTTCTAAAGCGCGTAGTCTGTGGGCAGTTCACGGCAGTTGAAATGAAGAGTGCCACCGTTAAGAGTTAGCGTTTAAAGATACCGGATCCCACTTAACGAAGCTGTACAGATATCTTTGTGCAGGCGCGATTGCTTTGCGTAGCCTGTCATTGGAGATTATTGACTCACCAGCTTCCCTCCACGTCGGTGATAAGTAGCAAACAATCCTCTATTACTCAACAAAAAAGAGAGAGAGCAATTCACCTCCACAAATTACACTCTAAACACTAATACGCCTACATGGGTGTAAAAAGGGAGGAAGTTTTCCTCTAGCGCACACCCTCTTATAAAAGGGTGTGCAATTACTCCTTTCTGTTTAGAGTGATAGAGCTGTTTTATCCTGCCTTGTTTCTCTGTTCCGCTGGAGAACGGTGAAAGAGCAGTGCATCCTTCCTCTCGCGAACAAGCCAGGGGCAGACGCACCTGTAGGTCAGTTCGGCGAACGGTGACGACGCTCAGCGGCGCCGCGTCTGCAAAATGCCGGCGCGTTCACGAGCCAACGAACTCGAGCGCTGTAGAAAAACCCGAAGCGCACATTCCTTGAACTTAGTCCTCTTTGAAGTGTTCTTCTAAAGAGGAAGTGACTTGTAAGCATCCGGAAGAAAGTTCACCGGCGAAGATACTTAAAAAGACAAAGATCCATGACTCAACCCTTAATTGCTTTAAAATGTGTATTTTCTGTACGTGTGTTTCGGTCATCTTTTTTTTTTACACCCTTCTGCAGTAGCCTGTATGATCGACCAGCAGGCAGGCATCTCCAGTAGACATCAAAGAATTCCTCCTCCGCCTTCTTGCCGCACTGGTGTTAAATTCGGAGAATTTTCCCTCTTTCAAGGAATTTTCGGTCTTCTAAAATTCGACTTATGAGCAGTCTTCACTATAGTTTCCAAGAAATATCAAGAACTTGAACATTGAAATTGTTTTATACTAAAGTTAGTAGAGAACAGAGAAAAACTGGCTCGATAAATTACCGCCAACAATGTACATCGATGATGCGTCCGGCGTTTACGTTGTCTGCCGAACGTTTATATAACAAAAAAAAAAGGTGAGGCGGTTTCTCGTGTCTTCTCTCACGCGTCCTTACGCTCGTCTTTTTAATGGGTGCCAATACAGACCTGTTCGCGGTGACGCGCTCTTCAGAGCGCCGCCGCATCAGCGATATGCGATACGCTATGGCGGTGACCTTAATCTCACGTTGGCGGCTCATAGCTTTCGCTGGGCGCCCTATAGGGCGTTTAAGCCTCATCTTTACTTTTTTTTTCTAGCTTTCTATGTTCCCTTACAAACATTTCTTTAAACAGTCTATAGACTGTCCATAAACTTCTGTCTATAATGTCTATAGGCTGTCTATAGACAAACCCTAGAGAACAGTTTTTAGGCAATACAAATCCTATAGACAGTCTATAGACGATCTGTAGATTTATGACCATACACATTTATTAGACTTTTGTCGGTAGACAGTCTATAGACTATGATTAGACAAAGAGAAATAGCTATTGGGAGGCAACAGAATCTATAAGAAGTCTATAGACTGTGTATAGACCATTTTTATAGGGGTTAGGCTGTCGACCTATTTATTTACTTACCTTAGCTGCCCACAAACAACATTCCTTCCTTGTACCACTATACAATCTATACAGGCGCACCTAATTACATTGTGTTGGCAATGGAATGGCATTACAAGGTGTTGTTGCCTTTATGGAAAGCGACGCCGCTTCCCTCGAGCCAATGTGAATTATCCGATCTGGTGACGCAATTTCTCTTCAGCGAATATAAATTATCCGGTCCGGCGACGTCACTTTCCTCCAGCCAATGGGCGAATTTTATGACCGATGACGCATTTTGGCCCCGTGAGGCTTCCAAAGCGATAGCATTAAAACAGAACAGAATGTCAAACGCGCGCCGCCTCCGCCGCCGCTCCAGTCCTGCCATGGTCGGACAAGTGGGAGGTACTTGTCACCATAATATAATATTTGAAGCACCATGACACAAGACCATGCTTTTTGAAGCTATTGAAAATAAAAACGTCCACAGCTTGATTGCTGAGCGAAGCATTAGTATTAAGCCTTTGTTGAACGTGCGATGAGGGAGAGACACATTTGCGGCAATGAGAGTGAGAGGGCCGGCGGTTTCTTGCCCTTTGCCTGGGCACTGTTCATTGAGCGTAGTGGTCAGATCAGAACAGTAAGGAATCGGCCAATTTGGGTGTAAATACGGCAGTCATGTTGAGCTTACGCTTACACAAATCTGAGTTGTAAAAGTCACGAACGATACGAGTCTGTGCTAGTCATTTATATGCTCGTTCCATTGCTTCCGTAAGGAGATGTGCAGTTTAAGAAGTGCATGCAATCTGATTCGACAAAGCTTCAAACTAGATTCTTAACAAGACTATTTTTAGCACGTCTCCTTAGGCGGTGATGGCAGGGAACTTTTCATGCTCCTGCTCGCAACGCGTACTACGTCGCCAATTCCTGCACTTCGGTCTTCATTAATTCCGATGAACAGCAAGAATTAATCAGGAAGTACCATAAAATGGCGCATGGGAATATGCAGGGACTTTATAAACTACTGCAGGAAAAAAAAAGTGCCTGAAATATGGATTTTTTGGTCCTACAAGTACGGGGCATTTAAGGTTACGACGCGAAATATGACTGCATTGCTGGCGGGTTCTACAATTTGTATGAACCGGTGAAAGGTTAGAACAAGGTAGTGTGAAGGTTCTAAGGTTTGAATGAATTATACCCGAGCGTTTCGTTCTACCTTTAAAAACTGCTAACGTTGATTGTTGCCATGCCAACTTTGATCAAACCTTGTGGCAGCTTACTCGTGTGTTTACACCCCCTGCAGATGCTGACAATGTGGCCAGTAACAAGGCGACTCCCACCGACCGTCAGTTCCGAAGCTGGAGCTTCGATGACGTACACGTGACTGCGGAGCGGCCTCTGGACGGAGTCTCAGAGAAAGAGTACCGCATATGGTTCCCTCGTGCCGAAGTCGCCGACGGAGACCCCACCGGCCGCGCCTCAAGCGACTGGCGAACCTTCCGCGAGTACCGCTACACCGAGTGCTCCCGGGAAGGCCTTCTGGAGAAGAGCCTCTCGGTGGAGCAGGTCCACAGCGGCGGTAAGGACTCTCCGACGGCCGATGCCCAACAGCCGGCGTTTCCATTCCACTGCGTCACTTGCTCGATCAACGACGAGGACGGGAGTGCGAAGCTCGGAGGAGGAACTTGCAGGATACTGTCTTCGACCAAGAGCCAATTGTACAGGGAGCATCGGGGACGACTGCTGTCCCGGCTAGAGGACGACATTTCTTCGGCAGTGCTACTGCCGAAGACCGAACAGAAGCCAAAGCTCTCGCGAGCCTCAGGGGAAACGGGTCGGGAAGAAGGGGAGGAGTCAGAGTGCCAAACGCAGTCCGAGAAGATTGAACTCGCGGGAAGTAGGGACGATGCGAAAAGGGGTGCAGCAGCGGTTTCGCTCCCCAAAGAAGGAGCAGTTTCGACGTCAGCGGAGCACTCGCTTTCGGGCGACGAGAACGAGCCCATTTACGTACCTGGGAGCGCGGGCTTCCAGGACACGAGCCTCGTGTCCGAGGACGACGACTTCGACGACCGGAAGTGCACTTACGTGAAGGTGGACAGTGTGGACGCGGAAGTGGTGCAAGGGGGTCGTGTTGGCAAGGAAACTGTGATAGGGGGACCGTCGCTGGATGATCTGGGTTACATAGCCGAGGAGCCGGAAGATGAGATTGAGGAGAGTGTCGACGATGATCCTGGAAACAACAGATTTCCCGGCGCCTTGACAGAAAGAGCGGATCAGGAATTCAAAACCAAACGCACCTCATCTTCAGAGTTGGAAAGCCGTCACCAAGAACACATATCCTCCCAGTCAAGTATAAAAGAGGAGTTGAGTGCAGCTGGAGAGAGGACGGACGCTTCTATATGCGCTATAAATGGGCAGTACTCTGCTGTCTTAGTCGCTTTGGGTGACCCTGCTGTTAAGGCGAGCAGTGAAGCAGGAGACCTTTCGAAGCGCATTGTCGGAATTAAGGAAGACTCTTCTATCCAGGAGCAACATGCGGAGAAGGAAGCTCACAGTCCGCGAGAGGCGAACGGTGTTACACACCACGTTTTGGCCAACACCTTTTGGCCGCCACCTTTTGGCCACTCGTTGTCGGACGCAGATGCCAGCGAGCGTTCAAGTGAAACGAGCTCGGTTAGACCTATGATTTCATTCCAGGATGAAATCGTGCCCTCAGCTAATACGCGTGGGGAGAGTGTTGACGAAGAGCGTACAAACACTGCTGTTGAAATAGAAAGTAAGAAAGAAAGTGGTCTAGGAAGACGTCAGTCATTGGCTACCAGTGAGGGTACCATTCAAGATTTGTTTTCAAGCAAAGTTAGTACTCAAGGCGCCTCAAATGTTATATCAAGAGCAGACGAAGAGAACGATGAAGCTACGGAAAATGATGCCACAAGACACGAAGACAGCATAGAAGACTCAAAAGAAAGCGCAAAAGGCCTTTCAGCCTTCATTAGTGACTCCCTCGTAAGCAAAGACGCCTCCGATAAGGTAGAATCGAGTACTGCGAACGAAATCACGCAACTTCGAGAAAACGCAGCCAGAGTTGTAGAGACTGCCGACTGTCGAGAAGACCTCCAAAAAAGACTTGATTTTGCAGTGATTGAAAGTAGCGAAGTCTTAGAAGTTAGCCCCCTGTCACACCACGACGAGGTACAGAAGCTAAGTAAAAGGTGGGAATCTGTAGCAAGTGAAGGCACGTGCGTCCTGGAGCTCAAGGAGCACCTTGGGGAAACAGCGGAAACCATTTCATCGAGTGTAAGCGATTCACTGACACAGGCAACCGTCCCTGACGTTGAAACAGGCGTCGATGATCAAAAAGACAAAAACCAAGCTGAAAACAGTGCAGAACGAGAGAAAAACAACACCCAGAGGAGCGAGAAGCAGCATCCAGAAATTTTGGCAATCAATAAATTTGAGCGTCTGCAAGAAAACATTTCCGATTTCTCAGTAGTTTATACCTCCACAAAGAGATTGGGCGATGAGCATCATAAGTCTACGTACTTGACTGACGCCAAAGAAAATGCGCTTGCCATACAAGAACGTAGGTTAGCGGCCGTGAACAACCCAATTACTATCAACGACGCAACTCGCGATACAACGGCCAAAGTTCAGGAAGAAGGCGAAGACCAGCCGGATAATGCGAACGCTCGGCTAAATGTCAACGATTGGCCGGGAAATGCGCCAAAAATTCCACTTGAAGACACTCCAGAAGCGCCTATATTGAAGGAAAACAATGTTCAGAGGCTTAGTATTCTGAAGCGCGTTACAGGCGTCGAGGAATATGTACGAGAAACGGTTGAAGTCGTTTCATCGACCCTCACGAATTCACTGTCAGAGAAGATCATTGTTGGTGATGAGCCGCTCCGTATAGTGAAAGATAGTGCTAAAGAAGAGGAAAATTTAATAGAAACAGAACTGCATATCCTTAAAGTGGACAGTAACGAAGTTACAGAGGGCATGTTAGCTAAAACCATTCACGAAGTTAGTGAAGTGGAGACAGCTCACGATGTGCAATCTTTCGAAGAAAGCACGGCACTACCGCAGGGTACAGCCTCAGCTGTGGCGAATGAAGAGTCACTAGACTGTATGGTAAATGTCTCACATTCATTGCCGACCGACAGTCATCTCCTTATAGATTTTGGCAACCCTAGCGTACAAGACAAGGAAAACGCAGAAGCTACAGAAGCCGCTCATGGTGGCCCAGTAGCAATGAAAAGCACAGAGCAAGACGCACTGTACTTCAATCCACCAACGTCGAACGTCGTCCTCTTTGAAGAATCGCTGTCGGCGTCGATAGAACCCGGCATGCTGAGGGACGTCATCGCGCTCACCAAGATCGACGATGCGACGAGTGTTGACGCCTCGCTTCAAGATGACAACGACCAGGGATTCGAATCGCTTCCTTGTGATCAGGCGCTTGAGCCCGAAGACTCGAATGAAGCGGAGATAAAAGATGATAAGCAAGAACCGCAGGTTGGCGACTCCAACAACAAAAATGTTGACAACTTGGCCACCCTTCTAGACGATCTCATCGGTGGAGAAGACGCAAAGCTTATCTCTTCGAGCGAGGTAAGAAGTACAATTGCTGACACAACCGGTCACTACAAGGAGCCGTCTTTCACGCAGCGTCTACAGACGCACAATGTAGCCAGCACTGGTCATTACGACCGGCAGGAAACAAGTGGACAAGACGCTGAGGGTAGACCTGTGGAGGGAGGTGAGCGGATGGCGTCGGCAAGCAACGCTGACGACGGTACCGTACAAAAAGCTCAAGAAGCGCCAGAAAGCAAACATGTTGAGGGAATTTTTCGAGCGCCTGATGAAGCAAGCAACAGTGATGAAATTGAAAATTTTTGCGACGCCAGCAAAGACATTGCGCACGAAGGCCCAGAGGACAGTGTAAGCAAAAAACTGCAGTATTTTATCAATGTGCCCAGTGAGGATGTTGCATTGCGGAAACACGAAGAGTTGCATGAGCAAGGGGATAAAAGCGCACAAACTGAAGTGCCAGAAGATTTCGCCACCGAAGAATCTGCTAGCCAGGGCAAGAACAAAGCCACATGTGTGAGCATGGATACTTCAGCAAGCAAAACCGTAGAAAGTGCAGAGGCAACAAGTGGTGAGACCACCGGCCTAGTCACCGGCACCGAAGTAGCCTCGACAGTGCAACCAGAGGACATAAAAACGTTCGGCGCAGAATTGATTATTTTTGATGATATTGTTGCACTAGATCAAAGTAGAGAATCATACGAGGAAACAACATCGAGACAAGAAACGGCAGAGAAGCTTGTCAGTACGAGACCTCCTCTCGTCAACGGAGAAGGCAGTGAGGTCGCTGAAACACATGCGGATGCATCTGTGGACAAAGAACCAGAGATTTCAGAGCCTGCTGAAGCGAATGAACATGGCGAAACTGAAGACGTTGACAATGCTAGTGAAGAGCTCACAGATAGCAACCTAGACGAAACAAAGTACGGCGATATTGAACATTCAGTCGACTCCCACGTTGAAATTATTCTGACTTATCCGCAGGATTCATTTCGAGAAATCAGTGGTGAGAGCACAATGGACAATCTAAATATGCGCGCACAATCGGTGCACGAGGGTACTGATCCCAGCGGGACCACTAGAAAGGATGCGAATGACCCTGAGAGCAGATCACAAGAATCTTCTGAGTCCTGTACAGCAAAGAAAGGTGCCGAAAGTGAACAGGCTGGAAATTCTAGCATCGTTGAAATTGAGATCGAAGAAATCACCGGGGTTTCAGCACCTTTGGTCGAAGTGCAAAGTATGGATGCACTGATTGTGGAAGAACAGTTGCGTCAAGAAATGAGTGTAGCAAGCACTACTGTTGATAAGCTTTCAAAGGAAGAGACTGTGCACCTGAGTACCGATGATAACGATAATACGACTGAAGACGTCATGATTTCTGAACGCGAACCACTGCCTGTGGTTACTGCAGGTATTGACGACGCGAACAATGATCGTGAGGCTGAAAAACTTGACAAAGAAGATGAAAGGCTCACAAAGTCTGCTCCAGATAATACTGTCATGAGTAACAACCCGGAGATTATTATAGACGATTACAGCAACCAGTCGCCAGAGCAGGATGCAGATCATCTGGATGAATCGAGTTTATGCGAGGAAACGATAGTAGAGACCGGAAATCAGGAACACATAGTCGAGATAGAATTATTTGAGCCTACTAACGTAGAGTTGAGAACAGCAGAAATCAAAACGATCGGCAGCAATGATACGACACTTCACGATGCCGGCGACGACGGCGAAAACAGCTTAGCCGAAGCATATAATGAACAGGTTACTGGTCTCTCCGAGAACGTTTCTGTAGGACGTGTAGATGAATACACTGAGTCGACATTACGAGCCTACGCAGCAGACATCGTTTCGAGCGTGCTCACCAGTTGCGTTACGCGTCTAGAAGAAAATGCGCAGAATGACAGTGGCGTTTTGGCGGCAGAAACGAATGACACAGAGTTGGATGTTAATGCCGAAAATACGCGCGAGGAGGCACCGATCAAGGCTCTTTCCGGGGGTGAGGCAGTGGATCAGAGTGCTTCCGCCAAACCGGAAGTCATTAGTCAAAACTCTTCAGGTGGCGTCTTCGGGCCGATTGCCGCAAGGCAACCTGCATTCGAGGATGCAGTAACGCCTGCTGAGCGTCCAGGTGAAATCGTCATCGCTGAAACGAGCCAGTCTGTCCTCTCAAGCATTTCGGACGAGAATGAGGAGCCGGCTAATGAGACACCTAGCCCTCCGAGCGTGAAAGAGCGGCGGGTTGAATCAACCGGCAGCGAAGAAGCGGACAAGGAGCCGGAAAAAAGAGTGGACGCAAACTCGTCGAAGATTGATGGTATCCAGGAGAACAATAGCCTCGACGCACCGTTGAACGCAGAAATGGAAAGCTCACATGCCGTGCAACTGACCGCCGAGCAGCTTGATGTGCAGAAAGGCGATGTGGGCGGGACGGTTCCCGACAGTAGTAGTAGTGTTAGTTCGGAGAAGATCGAACCGTCCAGTTCCGATAATGTCCCCGATGCCCTGAAAACAAGCGTAGACAGTGCCCTGGACAACGCTTACGCCGATGCATCGTTGAACGCAGGACCGGAAAACTCGAACGTTATGCAACAGAGCAAAGATCAGCTTGACATGGAAAAAAGAGAGGTGGACGGAGCAACACCTAACAATAGCAGCGCTGGTGCTGAGCCGACTGAACCGACCAGACCCGATATCGTGCCCGATGTCCTGAACACAAGTGTAGGCACAAGCTCGGTTACCAACGACGATGTCCTAGACAACGGTTACCACGATGCACCGCTGAACCCGGAATTAGAAATCGCTCGCCCCTCGAAACTGAGCGACAAGCAGCGTGACGTGGATAAAAGCGAAGTGGACGAAACACCTGACCCTCTGAGTGCGAGCAGGATGCAGGACGAACCAACAAGCGTCAAGGACGTGCGCGATGTGCTCACATCGAGCGAGGACGCACGGGCTGTGACCATGGACAGTGTCTTGAGCAGCGTTATCCCAGGTGCTCTGCTGAACGCAGAACCGGTGAGCACGCAACTGTCGCCACTCACCAAAGAGCAGAAGCACCAGTCTGAAGAAGACGCGACCGACAGCGGAAGCGTCTCCGAAGTCGTCACAGAAGAAGCCGCATCAAGCGGGGCTGAGTCCAACCATTCCTCTCTTACGGCGAGAAGAAAGCGAGACGCATCAGAGGAGGACACCGAGCGCGCTAGTCGGGAAAACGGGAAGCCAGGCGAAGGAGAACGATTGACTGGTACAGCTGACGGAGATGCTCAGGAAGAAGACACAGCGGCACATCTCCCTATTGAGACTGAGCGAGTTGACAACGAGAGTGGAGTTTTGAATACAGTGGAGGAAGCAAAACCTAAAGTGCTTCAGGCAAGCCAACTAAGTGAAGAAATGCCTTCTAAAGATTCCCCTTCTGCCGAGAGAAAACCGGAAGTCCTGACATCTGACAAGGAATTGTTGGAAGAGGTCACCGTTCCAGATGCAGAGGGCGCTGACAACGAGACGGCTGTCAATAGTTACAGCGAATCGTCATTAACCAGCGTATCCGTGGACGCGAAGGAGTCGATGGAAAGCGTTTCGGAGCTGTCTACTAGAGAGAGCGAGCAAGCATCAGAAGACGTTTCGATCGAAGCAGTTACAATCGACCATGGTGGCGATGGAAAGAAAGGGGAGGCTGAATCTAACAGTGAAGCTGGTGTAGTAGATCCATCAGAGGTGCCGGCTGCCGTCGTTGAGACAGAGGGTAACCTTACAATTGTGCCGCGAGAAAATGTCCGAGAACAGGAAGACGGCGCCCGGTTTGGGGAACCGAACGGAGAGCCTGACCTTTCGAACCATGTTGAAAGGCACCATAACAATGGCCTCAGGGAGTTTGAGTACGACAGTTCTGCTTACAAGCCCGCTGTGTTGAAAAGCTACGACAGCCTTTCGCGAAGCAAAGATCCTGAAGTATTGTTACAGAAAGTAGTAGGAAATAGAACCAATGACCCGCATTTTGACAACGATGCAGAAGAACCTGCAAAAATAGATGACGAGGACGATTATTATATTGCCAAAAACGAAAGTACAGCTGTAGCGGATAACGAAAAAGACAGCTTAGGAGCTCTTAGTACAGTATATGAAAGCTCACTAGAGTACGCTAGGTCTAACATTGAGGAAAACTTCACCGCTTTCGACGCCAGCACCACCGCAAGCAGCGATCACGAGGCTATTGGTACAATTGTGCCATCTTCCGAGCATCTTATTCGGGACCATGCTATTGTAATTGGCGGTGTTTTTAAGCAGGATGATTACAGTGACGGAAGTGACGTAAGTAATACAAAATCCAGCTTTCACGAGTCAAAGATTCGTGATGAAACATTGCTGGCTGAGCACACCTCAGATAGAAGGCATCGTGCAGACGGTGGCCGTGAGGATTTGGAAAGCGAGATAGGTGGTCCAGAAAAACACATTTCCTGCTACAATATTGGCAAAAGTCTGCGGCGAGAAATGAATACGGTAAGTGAACCTGTCGGTGTTGCTACAGAACTGGACGATGAAGCAGCAAAAAGTGGCACCCGACAGCAAGATGTAAGAGATGTACAAGATTTAAAAGATCATCGGTCTTTACGAGAGGATTTGAACCCTGGTAATTCAGCGGAAGCTGGTCTGAACAATCCTTTGCAATCGCAACACCAATCAGATGGAAGCCAAATTCATCAGCAGAACAGTTTCGAAAATGTAGCTCCAGGCACTGAGCACATAACAGACGAAGAAAGACATCAAGTCTCACTAGCAGATACACCCAGGCATGAATTAAGCGAAAAGCCCTACACAGTAAGCAATGACACGGAAGCGGAAGCAGCGAATCTCGCGGAACAGCATGGAACAGAGACTAGTAGAGCGCATGACCAGTTTCGCCAAAGCGACCATGTACGAGAAGAACAAGAAGAAGTGGCGGCCATGGACTTTTCGGATGAAGAACTTCAATCCTTGGAAGATATGCACGCGCACAACTACACCGTTGTTGCTGATGTCCACGTTAGCGCTCACCCTGAATCGCACGACAGTCGAGAGGGAACGCTGGACAGACAAAGCATTCGTGACGCAACCGCTCTGACTACAGTGACAACCACTACCGACGACGACAAGGAAGTTGCGATTGGAGCTACGGGGACAAACGAGACAGACACAACAATGCAAGAGCAAGCGGTAGAAACTGAAGCCAAAGAGCCAAAAGACATGATGAGCACAGTAGGCCATCCTGAGGACCCGGGCGCAGAAGATCCATCCGATAAGCTACAACCGGCAGTGGGAGCCTTAAAAACGGCAGTGATGGTCCATGAGGAGACGAAGCTAGAAGCGCTGGAATGCAGCGAAGAGCTCCTGCACAGCGTAGCCACTGAAGCTGACTTCTCAAGCGACGTCTACGAGCACACAGACGATGGACAAGAAGCTGCTGTTATGCCAGAAATTAATGGTGAACAGCCATCAGAGAAGGTTCCGAGCACGCTTGGTAACCAAGAAAGCCCGCTGCAAGAACCGGAACTTCTTGGCAGTGGAGAGGCAGCAAGTGAAACCAAAGAGCCAGGTGAGGGTAAGGAGGCACCGTCACCAAAACGAACGTCACCCAGCGATGCTGTCGAAGATGTGATTGTCCCGGAACACATACCAAGTCAAAGTGGAAAATCAAGCACCACGGAAAGCGATGAAGGATCCGGGAAACGTAGCACCTCAGTCAACGGCGACTTGAAAGAGGCAGTCGAGAAGTTTTCTACCTTGGTCAACTCTGACGATGCCAACCTCCCTTCCACAGGCAAGAAATGTAACGCGAAAGTCGTCACGCCCGATGGTCCTGCAATCCCAGGAGTGACGGACGAGAAGGTCGTTTCAGAAGAGCCCGAAGATGAAGTCCAGGACGAAGGTCACCCGCACGCAGCTGCTAACGCTGAGCCGGACAGCAGTGCAGAAAATGAAGACAGCATGAAGACGGACTCCAGTGAAAGCGTCCAGCTACCAACCGCGGGCGGAGAAAACGGCTTCGGTGATACAGGCACCAAACAGGTCAAAGAGGACACAACTCACAATGTGACCGAGTCTGTCGAGCAGTCGGAACGAACCGAAGGCGGTGAAAAGGGCGCGCCTCGCGACACAATAAAGTCTACCAGGATCTTCCAGAAGACTGTGTTGCGCACTGAATCTACGCGGACCGTGAGGAAAACGCGTTCTTTCTTGCCGTACCTCAGGAACAAGGACCGGGACCCCTCGCGTCATGCCTGGCAGGACTTCAAGAGTGAAGCGGACGTTGAGCCGGTAGAAGAGACAGTCGTGGCCCGTCAAGCCTTCGACACGATGTCCATTCCTCGCCGCGGCCTGTGCCCGACGTCGGAGCCGCCCAGTAATGCGTGTAGCGTGGCTGTCCAGGCGTTGCCCAGCACAAGGGACCAGGAGGTGCAGGTCGAGTTCGACGAGCACGACTGCATCACCAGGCTCGTGGAGCTCCAGATTGTGAGTATAGGATTTGATCTTCGATAAGTCGGTGTTGGCCTGGCCAACAAGATTAGTTCCTGTTGTCATCAAATGGAAAATGGTACTTATGCATTGCGGGGGTTTGGCCAAGACTCGGGTGGCGACGCCCAAATGCTCAAATCTTGCGGAAATGTAATTTGAAGCAGGAGGCTGACTTCCTGAAGTAAAAAGCGATTTAATTTATGTGACGCAGATAAGTAGACGAACAAGGAATGTGGGCTTCACGTACCGAAAATAAAAGGCTAGAAAATAAAAATGAAGGTTACTTCTGGTTAATGCGGCGAGTTGGGCGTGTTGGTACATGGTTTTCTGGAAAAGCAGTGCTGAACAGACGAGGACAGAGACGAGGCGACAAGGACGGGCGCTGGTTCAGCAGGCTCGTTTACCTTTCTCTTAACGTCCTCTTTCTCTTGTTGTTCTTATGTGTAACTTTGCTGTTTCACAGAAACAAAGGTAGCAGCCTGGATTTTTTTTAATGTGGTTGCTACTTCTGTCAGCTGTGAAAAAAAGTTTCGGTTGAAGAAGCATGAAGTCCAGGGTATGATGGGATCCCGTCTGGCCTTGGGGATACAATAGAAAAAAAAACACCGACGCTTTTTTGACAAAACGACATAAGACGAGCCACTATGGTGACCACTTCATTGCGAACAAGGCTTCCTTGCTGGGAGCTGTAAAGCCATCCTTTCTAACTCGGCTGGCCGGTTTCCGTGTTTGTTTCTAGTAGAAGGGATTTGCGCAAGTGCAACGTGACAGCACCATGCTCTACGGTGCAGTCAAGTACTGGCTATGTTTCACAAGAATATATATCGTATATTGAACCAGCGATTGTGACCACAGCCTCCGCTGACACACACGTTCACTCTAGTGTCAGCAAGTAAACAGGAAATGTTCAAGGCCTTGCTTAACTCTTTAGACACCAGGGTGGCGAAGTTTTCACCAGGCATGCGGTCTCGAGTGAGACATGAGGCTAATCTTTGTTAAGATGTGGTGGTTCCGCTGGCAGTAGTATTCATTTGAAATTCGCGAAGAAAACGCCGGCAGTCGTCTTGTAAGGTTGCTAGTGAATTTTTTTCAACAACAGCAATCGTGTCGTCAAGATCGTGAGTAATTTGCGCATGCGCGAACGAATGCTCAAATAATTTTATTACAACTGCTCAGGAAGCAAACTATCAGACGACGTGATGCGGCGTACAAGCTATCGTCGTAATTGGTGATGCGGAAATTCGCCGATAGGTTTCTTCCGCCCTCCACTGCGCAGTGCTGGCCGAATAGTGAATGCTGCAAACACGTATATAGAATGGGAGGTGTCTTTCGTTTCCTTAGGCCATGAACGAGCAGGAAGAGGTCCGTCGCCAGGACATGAAAGCCGCGTGCGAACTGGTCGAGAAGCTGGAAGCCATGCAGCTCTCCGAGTCACTCATGAGGAGCCAGGTAGGCACGGCTTTCACCCTTCTTCCCATATTTCCCGCTTTTTCCAGATCAGCTAGATGCAAGCGCAGTTGAAAACGTGCGCTTTGGAACGAAAGGTGGCTGTGGACCACCGTAATGATTCATTGGAGAATCTAAAGAAATGTATGTTGTTTATGTTGTTTCCTTGATGCAAGAAGTATGTCATTATTCTTTATTTGCTTTTAACGGTGATTTCAGCATTTAGCTACTACACGCAAATACGCGCTGGAAAAAGAAAATCGTAAAAATTCATCTGAGATTTGCAGCAGGCATTAGAGTACATTTGTTTGTAACGTGGAAAGACATTTGCTTTTGATAAGCACGGAAATATCCAGTTCTATATTTTTAAGTTGTAAGTAAATTTTCTCGTCTACAAAAATATTCCTCACACTTGCGGCGAATTATTTTCCGTTGTTGGCTGCTCTGAGTCCTGCAGTCTCGCACTCGCGTGGTGCTGTAGAGTAACGCAAGTCTGCGGCAAATTTCACCGTTCTTTAAAAAAAAATTGAGGACGAATTGAAGTTGGGCTGTATCGACAGACTACGACATTCTAACGACTTGGAGACCGCTGTCTCCGAAAACGAAGCTTTAATAAGCTAGAAAGTAACAAAAAAACGAAACACAGGTGCTGCCACCAGCGGTCGATTTCGCAAGTAAACTGTGTGCGTCGACACAGAATTCCAGCGCGGATCCCAGAGGCTATGCTATACACCACCACCACAGCGTCAACCAGTGGACTTCCCGAGTTTGAATTGAGTGGCGGGGAAATTTTTAAATTCAAATTTCTCAGCCATAAATGGTTTTTATCGTTGCTGCCGGAGAAACGTTAACGTATCCAGAAAAAAAGATCAATTTTTAATGAGAACAATAATTGAATGAAATTGTCCTCCGTGCCTCTATAACGTTTTTTTTTTGGGGGGGGGGGGGGGGGGGCAGGTTCACACCTTGAGCAGCAGCTCTAGAGCATAGCAAGGTTTTACGTAGGTCTCGTTTTATATCTAAAGCGGAGGTTTACCTGAGATTTAATCGATGTGCGCAGCTGCGCGCCATGGACGCCGAGCGCCGCGAACAGATGGCGCGCGAGGCCCGCCTTCGGGACGAGCTGCAGGCGTGGCAGGAGACAGTGCAGCAGCAGCAGCTGCTCCTGCAGCAGCTCAAGGAGGACCTGGACGACACCGAGGACACGCTGGCCGCGCAGAGGCAGGAGGCCAACAGGCTCAGGGAGCAGATGCTCGGTGGGTGGGATGATAATTAAGCCTCCTCGGTTTTAAGAATTGCCTCCTAGGTGTGTAGACGAATATAAACTAAAGACAGCGTCGCCTGGCCACTACTCTTTGTTTGTTTGTTTGTTTGTTTGTTTGTTTGTTTGTTTGTTTGCTTAACTCCTTGGAAAGACACACGGTTTACGAGGGACTCCGCAGTGCAGGGTTCCGGATTAATTTAGACTATAGTAAGCTCAAGAACAAAGCAGCAGATGCCTCTCAAAGGAGCCACTCCAGCCAATGGCGTCGACCGTTTTTCATGACTCCTCGGTTAATCCGATCAAGATGTGGTTATTCCCATTACATCTGCCACCCCCTGTGATTTCACGCGAGTCGGTCCAAAGGGATCGGTCAAGGGGGAGAGGTTGCGGATCGGTCAGTGGGGAGAAATCGGTCGACGCCATTGGCTGGAGGGGGTACTTTGAGGGGAATTCGCCGCTTCTTTCTTGAGTCATGTCCGACTATACCCTAAGATTAAAGAGAGAGAGAGAGAGTGGGTGGGAGGTGACGGGTGGCAAGCGGGACACCAATCGGAGACGATGGGCGGGGAGAGTGGATTGGAGTGCGACGCATCGCAACGTGATTGGATCGGGAGAGTGGAGCAGGGTATGGCGGGTCACACGGTGACTGACGGACTGGATTATTCCACCCGCTCGCATGGTCTGAACCCTTCAGCGGCAGCTAGCGCGGGGAGATTGCGGATGTCGGCCGGAATGTAAGAGTTTCCCCAAAAGCAGACGCCGTGGTTCCTTGAATAAGAGCCACTGGTGAATAGTGGAGAATGCATTTTGAAATAAGGATAAAGAACTCACTCCTCATTGGGTGCAGCCATTTCTGACTCTGTTGTACCACACAGCTCGCTGAAACGAGAACAACGTTTTATTCAGCGAGCGGAGCACTAGTAAAATTTATCCCAGCAGCAGATGGCACTTGATGATAAAACAGCGTTGCTAACATGGTTGATAATCTTGCTGCACACTGCAGTAAAGATGTGCACATACCATCACGCGCAAACAAGTGCCCTGAACATAACAGTTATTGTTTAACGACTACATGTACCGTGCTTACTAACCGTTATACTGTATAACTTGCCAGAGCAAGTCTTTGTGTGTAGAATGACACATCGCAACCTACTAAACCGCCGTTCTCAATATCCATGATGCATTCGCATCCAGGAGAACAAAATCACACGCCTAATAAATGTTCCCGTCAGCAGTTTGGTCGGATCGGTGGGTTTCCTTTGTTCTGCCTTCCCCGCCGCTGTTTCTTTGATCTTTTTTTTTTTCCCCCTGCTTTTCACCCTGCACAAGTAACCACCTGTGTAAATCGTATCTGACGCCAGGAAACAATGGAGACTACATGTTAACGCCTTCTGTTGTGCGTGCTTCTCGTTTAATTTTGAGTGAACGTTTTCAGCTCTTAACAATTCGAGCTCAGTACTCACGGCAGGCGTGTTGTTTGGGATAGTAATAACTGAGCCAGTAGAGGTAGCGTACCTCTCAGGAATATTTAAATCAAGAAATAAAACGAAAGGTAACTTAGCCGGACTTGCATTTCATCATCCTTTGTTCGTCCTCTTTTTTTGTAATATTTGGCACATTATTATGCTTTTGTGGCTGAAAATTTTGCCCGATTGCACCGGAAGCGACTTTGAATGAAGTACACCATTAAGATCGGAGGACTCTTAAACGATCAAACATAGTGTAACCAGCCAAGAAAACCTCTCCTTGTGTTCCCGTTTTCATCGCTGTTTAAATTATGTTTGATTCACAACAACTAGCCCGCATGGTTACTCTTAAACGACTTTTTTTTTAAGGAGTTAGCATTACAAACATCACTGCGGCGATTTCAGTTCGGCGTTGGTCTCTGAAGCCTCTAAGAAAGCAGAAACAAAAAAACATGCTTATGGCCTCGAGCTTTGCCTACTACTGCTTCAGACCACTCGGACATATCCGTAGCCTTTTTCCCTGCGTGTTAAACTGCCAGTCTCTCGCGCTGTGCCTTAAATATCGTCTTCATCAGCTTTTACCCGTGCGCGAGACACACTTGTGAGCCTAAGTTCGAGCGCGTGGGCCGTTTTTAGCCTACGCTTAACGGCTACTGAAATCTCATTTGAATAAATTCAACAATATCCCAAATGATTAAAAAAGAATGGGAAAACTTGCTAATAATTTGTCAAACCGAAACTTTAATTGTAATTGGTGTGATAATAATAATAATTGGTTTTTGGGCGGGAAAGAAAATGGTGCAGTAGCTGTCTCATATATCTTTGGACACCTGAACCGCGCCGTAAGGGAAGGGATAGAGGAGGGAGTGAAAGAAGAACGGAAGAAGAGGTGCCGTAGTGGAGGGCTCCGGAATAATTTCGACCACCTGGGGATCTTTAACGTGCACTGACATCGCACAGCACACGGGCGCCTTAGTGTTTTTCCTCCATAAAAACGCAGCCACCACGGTCGGGTTCGAACCCGGGAACTCCGGATCAGTAGTCGAGCGCCCGAACCACCGAGCCACCGTGAACGAATTCAGTTTTCCAGCATAAATCCCTCACGAAATGTGAGCCTCATGCTAACGCATTGTCCCTCCGCATCAATGGCATTGATCGCTCGTGATTGTATTTTTTTTTTTGTGAGACGCTTTCTATCTAGAGGCGCATGCGAAAACGCCCATGTATTTGAACCTGATGCACGTAACCCGTCAATTTATTCGCTAATCATTCGTTGCGATGTCCGCTCCGTTCGACTGAATGATTGATTTAGCGCTTGATCCTGTCGCTTTCTTTTTTCACTCTTGTTTTTTCCCTAGGCAGTAGCGTCAATTGCTGTGGGGCGCAAAAACTAATATTATTATTAGTGTTATTAACGTAAGTATTGTATAGTCACGTGCGTGCACTGTTGATCGTTGTTTACTTTTTATATACTTTTATAAATGTGCCATCAGCAAGATCTCATACCCAGCAATTCTGGACAAAATCATTTTTCAGCGGGAAATATTTTATGAACGTGATTTTCTGATACATTGTGAGATTTCACTATATCAATGAATATATCCGCAGATCTCCCGTCGGCAGGCTTGCATTTTTTTTGCTATTAGCGTTTTTGCTGTCGTCAAAAGCGTTCCCCATTGGTTTTCTATGGCAGTCTTAACTGATCGATGCGATCGATGGACGAAATTTAAATTATAGATTTTGCTACGCATTGGAAGAATGGAACGTTACCTTCAACATTTGCATAACACTCCCTTACAATATTCCAATATTCAAAATTTTTGTTCAAGAATCCTGGACATGTGGTTTGTTCAGGACACTTCTATAAAAACGTTATCGACTCATCGGTGAATCGATTGATTGAGACTGATTGATTAATTGATTGATTGAACGATTGATTGATTGATTGATTGATTGATTGATTGATTGATTGATTGATTGATTGATTGATTGATTGATTGATTGATTGATTGATTGATTGATTGACTGACTGACTGACTGACTGATCGATCGAGCGATCGCTCAATGAATCTTTTCTTTGGCATGTTCTTCGCACCCTCGTGCACAGTGCTCCAGGAGAGCTGTGATAGCGGCCTTCTCATGGTGGACGTGCTGAGCCGAGCCGACAAAGAGGTCCAGACGCCCGACGGAGGGCAGCACCCGCTCTCCAGTTCTTCCTCCGGCAAGGGAATCAGGTACATGGTGCACTTCTTGATGGCACGGCACGGGTGGTGTCACCGTGAATTTCGTACGATTATTTCGAGAGTCAGTCTTAAAATTTAATGTTTCCCTTCGATTTTCTTGGCACTTCTTCGGGGAACTGCTTTCCGACTGTTTGCTGAAGAAAAAAAAATAGAGACGTAGATTCGTTGAAGCCGATAAAGCGCACATGCATAGAGACCGAATCGAGGAATCGAACATCCTGAAATCATTTGCTTTTTCTCGTTGTAAGAAGCGGGAATTATATGCAGTGTCAATGCCTACGAATAAGACTGAACCATTTTAGAGTGTTAGAGACAAAACTGCATTGAATTAGCAAACAAGAGCTCGTGGCCGAATAAGCGCCAACCATCGAATTTTGAGTTCGTTTCTACATCATCTATTAATTGAGGAAAAGAGCACTCTCGTTTTAAAACCTTTCCGGAGCGTTGAAAAAAATAAGAATTTAGCGTCTGCCCGACCAATCAGACGACGAATCAGACGCGGCAGTCACGCACGGTGGCCAATCAGACATGGCGTCAGTAAGCACCCAATACTGCCGCTGCACCCAATCTGGCCGAGTCAGAGGGAACCGCTCCGCCAATTACTCACCACACAAATTCTTTCCTGAGACAGTATCGACGCCGATAAATCGCGTCAGACGTGTCAAACGCATCGTCCTTCTCCGCCATTAATGTAGGCACCTGTCCGCCAGCGTAGCACGGGTATGGGGTGCGTCTACGTAGGTGTGTAGCCTCGTGCACCTGTTTCTGCCACAGCGAGCGTAATATTGAACAGTTAACTTCGTAACTATTACCGTTAGGCTCCTTCATTATTGAGAGGCGTGTAGCCCGCCATAATTAATATCCATATCAGTTTGTAGAATTTCGGAAACGCGGTTACCCTCGGAGCTGTGGCCCAACAAATTTTTGGTTACATCGCGCCAAAATACATGCGCTTTCGAGAAGCTTGCAGGCAAAGCAACCCCTCCAGTGCTCGTAACTCGTCGAAATAGCTAAAATTTGTTGGTCCACAGCGCCGGCGAAAGCCGGATTTTCGAAATTCTAAAAACTGACACGGATATTACTTACGGTGGGCTGCTCACCTCTGAATAATTAAGGAGCCTAACGGTAATAACGGTAATCAACTGTAATCAATATTAGTTAACCAGCCCGCTAGTTACATTACCTGCATTCTGATGTACGTACAGTCGTGAGCAAAACTGGCATACAACACGAAGCCGGTGGCGGATCTCGGGAAAACTGCATTGCAACGCCATCTAGAAACAGCTATCTGGGATCGAGACAATCGTGGCGGTGCCCCATTTTATCGACAAGCATGACAGTTAGCTCGGCTCGATGCGTCCCGCTCCTTCTCGCCTAAACGCTCCGACGCGATTTGTTTTTTCGTATTTTTGTTTTAACTGCATGGTCGAGATAGGGCAAGCAACCGGCGCTCGCCGCGCTGCGATATCGCTTGCGTAATGTTCTTCCGCGTGACGCTAAGTCGACGAACAAAAGGCCATGTCTGTGGTGTCCAGTTTTAACTCAAGGTTAACAGTTACAGTACCGCTGCGGCACCGCTCGGCATTTCACCGAACGGTATGGCGTGACACGCCGAAAGCAGCCAACTGACATGCCTGCAGTTAAGATGAGTCTCCTTGTCGCTGTGACTAGATGGCGTTTCGATGCAGGTTTCTCGAGCTCCGCCACCGGCTGCTTGTTGTATACCACTTTTGCTCGCGAGTGCACTACACTGCTGACAATGCTGTGCCGAAAAAAGCACTCTTCTAACTCAAAAAGCCTATTTTTAAGAAATGTGTAATGTCTTAGGTGAAACACCCCGTATAGCACCAAAGATTTGTCGCCACCGAGTTGCGCGCAGTGATTCTGTACAAGCCATGCTTTTATTGTCCGCGCCTGTTGGTGTATAATGCTTATCTGGCGCAGGATGGACGACTCCTCCCCGGTGTACCTCGACCAGCTGGACCAGCACCGGCGGCTGTCGGCGCTGGTGAGCTCCCAGCTGGAGGCCACCGCCAACAGGATCGCCCAGCTTCGCAGGGAGGCGCTGGCCAACAGGACCAGGGGCGGAGCAGGAGGAGGAGGCACCGTGGACGACTACATCCAGGACCTGGCTGTACGCACCGATGCCGCACCCACGTCCTAGGGCGCTTGCACACACACACACGCACTTTGCAGCCACTTTAGGCAAACACCTAACAACGGGGCCGCGTAAGTTGGACGTGCATTGTGTCAACTGGGACCAACAGCTACATGCCAAACCAGCAACGCTTTGAGACAAAATGGAAAACTCTGGACGACGCCGGAGGACTGTTCCAGGCTTTCGAGACTTTCTGCGTTTCATTTGAAACAACTGCGGCGGATCGCAACATTGAGCACGCGCGCGCAGACACACGCGCACTCGTAAGCATGGACGCAACAATGACGGAGTCAGTAAAGAAAGTGTCATCCAAGCTGACATCACAAGAGGGATGAAGCCTCATGTTCCGTGTCGCCATCTGCTAGGCTAATGCTGCAAAAAAGGTTTATCATAATTCAGCGAACACCGGTAATGATCGCATTAGGAGCTTCGAGATTAACTACAGAAGTTAGTCATTTCCTGCAAAAAAAATACAATAACATATGGCGTGTCTTTAAATCTCTCTGATTTTTGACTGGTCATGTGACTTAGACAGCGAAACGACGGCAAAAAATAATTTACTATAGTAATAACGGCCGTACCAAGCGGTGTTTCCTACATGCTAAGGAGGCTAGCAGCGTGTTTAGAAAGCGAGGATGACGAACGGAGATATGGGATGCAAAAAAACAGCGCGAACAAACGGGGACTAGACGAAGAATACACAGGAACAGCGCTTGTTCTTGTGTATTCTTCGTCTAGTCCCCGTTTGTTCGCGCTGTTTTTTTGCATTATGTATCACCAACTCGCCCGCTTATCTATCCTGGAGATATGGGGGCAGCCAGCTTAAAGTATAAAAAATGTGAGCAATTACTGTTCTGTTTGAAACAGAAAACCGCTTCACGTTGAGAGCACGGCCAAACAATTTTTATTTTATTTGAAGACTTACGTACGATGATGTGTAAATAGGCATGCAGTGCGCAGTCGACGCGGGAAATTCTCGCTTTGTCTTCGGGTAACTTTGTCGCCTCACTTACAGAGGGCAAAACACTTGACTAGAACGACCGAACTGTGTGTTCTGCAGCTCCCAAAGCCGCTGCGGCCAGGAAGGCAAAAAATGACGATGGAATCCTATCAGTTTAACGTCACATGCTTACATCCAGACTATTTTTAACCAAATGTTATCAATAAATATCGTGTGTTCAGCCCGAAACACGCACAGAACGTGTTCTAGGCAAGCGTTTTGCCCTGTGAACATAGCACTCTCACCACCAAAAAAATGCACCGAAGCAGAGTCTTGATTTATGCTCAGCAAGTCTTTACTGACCGTTTGTGCGAAAAGACAGTTTCAGCATACAGCTTTGGTGGAGCGGCGTCGTGGTGGCAAAATAATGGTGTATGTTTCTAAAGCGAGGTCGACTGCTAGTAGCGCAGCCAACATAACGTGAGATTATTTATGTTCCTATCGCGAGTTTGTGTTCTCGCATCATTCCCTTTGTGTGATAACCTAGTTGCACACGTTATCTTACTCGCGTAAAGGTCCGCCCAATATATCGTGTCGTTATTTGCAGTCACTGAAATGTGCTCTTTAACAACAGCACATCTGCAGCCGCACTGCCGTCGACAACTGGCATTTATTTCACGAAAAAGTGATTATTGACCCAGCAGTGTAATGATAAAAGACATATAGATAGTTTAATGAATGCTTAACTACTGTAAGATGAAAAGCAATGCAAGATGGGACAAATCAGCCTAAAATACTTTCTTGCGAGGATACCACTACACTGAATGAAAAAAAAAAAACGCATGGTATAAGAGCCCTAATCTGACTCCGTGGCGATATTTTAGTAGCATGATGTCCATCGGAGGAAGGACCTTTTTAGTTTTGTGTTGGAATAGATGACCAGTTGTTAGTTGAATATGTTGACATATGGTATTTAAGATGTGAATAGTCTACGATATTATTTTTGTTGTTGAAATAAACGCCTCAATTCGAAAACGTGACATAACAGACTGGCTTGAGTAGTGTGTTTCTCGCTGCTGCTGTTGTTTTTTCAATGCCGTAAAAGAACTGCGCCAGTGGAAAGGGAGGCTGCCATTGTGATTGAGGCCACTAACCTTCTGTAGAGATATGAGCTTTTACATTGTGTTTTCAAGATCCTGAATGACGTAGTCCCTCCCAACTTATCGAAGTAGCTTATTCACATCAATGGCCCGGCCATTGACTCACCCTCCTATAACACCTCCAGGTGGCTCAATTCATGATTCAAAAAAGAAGCCACATGTATGGCCACTTGTCATGCTGCCTCTAAAGAATAACGGGATAGCCATAAATGTGCTGTTTTAAATGCACTTTCGCAGTGGCGTAGCATGTATTAGTGCCCCGATTTCACCTACGCGTGAAGGTACTCCCCCATCTCATTCATGCATGACTGAGTTTTCTGTATATCACAGTTGAAGAATGAAATTTAATACTTCCACCCTGGCTGAATGAAGTGTAGATGCGTATGTAGCGCTGCATCCTTAATTTATCAAGTCATGCATTTTGTGCTCATTTACCACTGAGTTATAACCAAGTGTAACTTAAGTACGAACCTAGAGCGAAATCTACGAAGAACTCTTGCGGACAAAAAGCGCTGCTTACTCCACTTCGCCTCGTATAAGGAGGGACGGTTTTAACAATTACCGGTGTCCTCTACTTAAAAGATGCAGAGAGCTTTGGGACCCTAGTACCAGTAGGCCAATTTTTGAAGGCCTTTTCAAAGACGTGAAGCCACTTCCGTTGCAGAGAATTTTTATCTGACACAGGAAACTACGGCCACTTCCTAAAGCCGCGATATTTCAATTTCATTAGACCCATGATTATTAGGCCTACTGCATAAAACACAAACGGAGATTCGAAAACAGACTCACAATTAAGGTCTTCGAACTCAAGCTTTAAGTAACTCGTCTTATGAGTCGCCTTGATGTAGCGTTGTTGTCACTGCTTTCTCCGCAACAGCTGCCAGGAGGAGGAGGAGAAACATTTATTCAGAGCATAAAAACAGGGTGGGTTCGTACGAGAACCCATTGGTCGCCATCATAATCCGGCCCCTCTCAACCAGCGATTTCTGGTCGAGGGGGCTGTGGCTATGAAGGGTTGCCTCCCAGAGCTCATAAGTCGGATCGGGATTGCTGTCCAAGTCTGGGTTTTCTTGACATTCCCAAACCGCGTGAAAGAGTGTGCCAACTTCTCCACAGAAGGGGCAGGACAAATCGTAGGTGTCTGGGTACCATTTACCCAAGGATTGACTTGAAAGCGCATCTTCAGCGCCTTTCTCGCTCTTTCTCTCTTCTTTTTCGTGCCTTCACCACGCAGGAGAAGGAGGCCATCGTTCACCAGCTTCTGCTGGAACAACAGCAGATGGACGAACTCCTCTTGGAACAGTAAGACACGCTCACGACCGTGGCGCGCCATAAATCCCGTCCAAGCACCGCTTCGCTCGACGCACCTCTCTCACCCCAATTCTGACTCCGCAGCTGCAATTTCCACACCGAGCAACAAAAGCACTGTTCTTCAGTTCCGCTTGTCTGCCACTCTTGATTTTCTCCCCACCGACACTGTTCACGCGTCTGCCGTCACCAGAGAGCACCTGTTCATAAATAGCACCCACTCTTTTTTATGCCTTGGTTAGATCTCAGCGTGGCCGCGTTCGCACGTTTTTGCTGCGTTCGTTCGTTAAGCTATTTTCGTCGACAGTAGTGAATGTCTTCGCAGCGAGGGCACTGTCCTCCACTGTCTCAAAAAATGCGCCACTCATCTACAGGTACAGCTACCACCATGAATCTTGGCTCTATCCGGAAAGCCAATGGACATATGAACCGATATATACGACTTGTCAAAAGCCACTACAACATAACGATAATCAGTTTTTTTTCATTCTACGTATTCCTGCCCAGCGATATGTAACACCTCTGCTACATACACGCAGGTTTGCAGCTGCCAATTTGTGTGGTCTCTTCACCAGCTTGTCAACAATACCTTCGTTGTAAGCTTGGTGTCTTGTCATAATTGTTGCTTATCCCGCCAGCATTGATGACTGCATGCACACCGTGAATGATACAACAAAGTCCCAAAGTAAATAGGCCTTACCGAGTGAAGAAATCATATATGGCGCGCGACGATGTAGGTACCACACGAAGTTAAGTCGTAGCACGCATAAAGTATTGCCTTGGAAGCTTTGACTGCATGTGTGGAACATTTCTTTCAGCGTACCGTGCCTCCTTTTGCGCACTCCATTTTGGGCTGCCCTAGTCCAGCAAGCACGTAAGAAACAGTATTGTGTTTATGCTTCTGGCACCCAAAGTGAGCCAGGAAAGCCCCTTATCCCAGAAACAAGAAGATGCTGTGCACATGTCGATAAGCTAGTGCCGTTTTCGCCTTCGGTAACGACAAGCGTCGCCGAAATGCAACTATCGCCACGAAAAAAAAATCTAGTGAGCACTGATCCAGGGTGCCGCTTACGCCAGTCTTCAACTGCGCTTTCGCGCAATATTTCGTGCTTGGCAATGCAAAACTGCCAGCTAGCTGCGGTTATTGTGTTGCGACTCCTTGGACGGACGGAGACTGTGGGCAGCTTTACTCTTTCCACAACGGAGGCCCTGAAGCGCCCCCTGCTCGCAGTACCTTTAATTCTGATATCTTAGCAACCGTTCTACCAGAAGCCCTCCTGGGATATATTCTTCAAGCCTTGCCGCTGGCGCAAAACTCCCTTTTAAACCGCATACAACCGCCAGCGAAACCTCGTGTGTGTCTTCCTCAGGCGTCCCGCCAGTGTTGCAGAGCCGCTGTTAGCCATCGCCTGCTTTCCTCAACGAAAATGCGAATGCAAGTACAAGAACCTGCCACATACACAAGTACTGCCGCAACATGAACTTCCGCGCGTGGAACCCTGGTAACCCGTCAGATGGGGACCGCAATTCATTTACCTCATGACAGTGCCTGCTGTAGGGATGAGGTGGTGTCCACACGGGTTAAATTCCCGACCACGTAGATGACATTTTTATGGAGGCGAAATGAGAAAACGCCTCTACACTCTGCTTGTGGTGTACGTTAAATAACTACAAGTGTTCACAATTCTAAACTGTTCGCCACGGAATGCTTCATAGCCCCGGTGAAGCTCTAGGACGTGGGACCTAGGTAAATTATTTGATATATGTTCAGCTTCTTCCCTATAGCATCCAAGACACCTATTTCTAATCCTTCGTCGTGATATAAAAAGGCTGATCTTTCTGAATGGAAGGGCCTCTAAGATAGTGCACACAGCCAGCAAGAAGACTAAATTGTGATACAGGTTGTTAGCGACAAGAACCCCAGCTACATCTGCGCTTACGGGGAAGGGCCAACTGTTTGTCTCCACATTTGCGTGTGAAGCCCGCTTTGCAGCAAGCAATGCGCATGCATGTGCTGATTGCTGCAACGCTTCTCTTACTGCCTGCGACGCGCATCGATTTTTGTTCACTCTTATGGCACACATTACAAGCACGATGGCGAATGGTCCAAGGAGGCCTGTTGTTTTTAATGGGCACTGTTGAAATACACGTATAAAAATAACCAATAAAGCCAAAAACCTTATAGAGAATATATCCTCTAGATTTAGGCACTTAGTTCCTCGCAATGGATTAAATTCACCAGATACCTGCAGCATAAGTTTTGTGACTTTGCCCCGTTTTACTAGTGCTGCGTTGAACTGGGGAAGTTATGCAAGATTGGTTACAGAACCTTTTCAAAAACAATTCAAAGTAGTTTTTTAGGAATGGACTTATTTTTAACGGAAAAAAATGGGCGAAGGGCTGGGGTACTTTTGAGGACAGGGAGCAGGGGAGAACAGCCAATTAATTTCATTTTCTAACGAATATAGACGGAGAACAAGGAAAGAAAATCTGGGAGCTTAATCATTCTGTGATCCGGTTTTCTACGAAGGACTGCACTGTACTATAGGGAGTGCCTCGGTACCTTTAAAACCGCGTCCGAAATCTTTTCATAGATCCGCTCCATTTTGAGGACTCGGACATGTCATATATTTGTAATTTTTGCCATACATGATAAATTTCGTATTCTTACTAATGTTCTGCCACTTACTAAACCTTTGCAAACTATAACGCAATGTCTTGTCATTATCGCAAATAAGAAAGTAGTGCCAGTACTGCAACGATAATTTATTCGGTTCATCGCTAAGACAAAGCAAAGGAGAACTTGGTCTGCAAATTCTGCTTCAAGGAAGACGGGGAAGAGCCAGAAAGAAGTCATGCGAGGTGGCTCCGACGAACTTGATATAGTCGCCAAGAATTACGGTTTCTACATGTTCAGCAAACTCAGATTGATTTCGTTCCCATCATTGTGTTTCACTGCGGAAAATGAATTATCTGCAATCTGTGCATAGTTTAATTCTGAAATTAACTGAAGTTTGCTCTCAAGGTGCGATTTCTCATCATTTTTATCCAAAGCCTGTGACAGAACGGACAAGAAGATATGGCGGAAAATCCGCCTCGGTGGCCGAGTCCAGCAGGGTGGCGGGATTGAATCCCAGCAACGGTGGCTGAATTTCTCTGAAGGCGGGACACAATACCGCCTCTGTGATGTGATGATTTCAGCGCACACCAGCAGTGGTCGTAAATAATCCAGAGCCCTTCAGTAAGGTGGCTTTCATATGCCACATGTATGTTCGGGGTTGCAATCCCACGTGCCCCTTGCTTGCTACCCCTATAGCGAGCTGGAGCCATATTCACGAACACCAGACGGCCTCCTGGCCTGCGGTGAGAATACTGCGACAAGTGCGGGAAATGTCACACCACCGACTTCAGCATGGCATCCCCATTAAATGAACTTACTGATGACGCACTGTGGAAAGCCTGTGCACGGATTCTTTTCGCCCATTTAGTGACAAGATCTTGACTGACGGCCGGCGGGCAAGCCTAAAGTCCAAGGAAGGCGACGTGACTCCCACCTTGCAGACAGAGGTGAGTTGTCACATAACGTGGTGCCTTTTGCATTGAATGACATCAGTAAAGGCCTCGTGGCGTGGAACAGTGTTTATGCCGTGGGTTTAACTCGAAAGAGTTGGCCTTAAAATCCTGAAAATCACGCATGCGGTCCTCGCGTTCCAGATTCTTTTGCAGTATGGCAGTTACTCAGCAACAAGTTTATTGTCTCGAGCAAGTAACTGGACTACTACAAGGCACAAGATGCCGGAGAGATAACTTCCCATGAGCACCCTGATAAAAGCACATCAAACAAGAGGCGCCGAGGAAGGGGTATATTCTGGAGAGACAGGCGGCCCGATATGAAAGCCTCCAGCACGTTGCAATACCAAAGGAACATGGGCGAGGTTGTCCGTCACATCGTTGCCTAAGACTCCTGTGCTCGAAGGTACCCACTAGAAGCATATAGAGAAGCCTCTGCTGTGCAGCTCCTGCACCAAGTGCACAGAACTAAGGCTCAGCATTGCAGTAGGGAACCCGCGCTCTAACTTTTTAAGAGAAGATTTCGAATCCGTAAGGATGATAACAGATTGAGTCGTCAAAAACCTTAGCTCCCGTATGGCAGCCTCAATTAAAACGTTTTCAGCCGAAACTACATGAGTAAGGCGGGCATACCAGGCAGCTAGGATTCAGAGAGGGATTGTGGAACGCTGCTGCGCTAGCTCTACTGACGTTGTCCACGGAACCATCGGTGAAAATTTACGAGATGGTGGTCAAATTCTCTTACAAAATTTTCGAGTACGAAAGAACGCGCTTCCGTAAAATGAGTGCTCCGCTTATCGCGAACGCGTCTTTCATAAGAAACTAGAGCAGCGTTGGTTCTTCGATGGGCTTAGCAATACTTCTTTGTCATACGCGTCGCAACAAAAGTGATCCCCGACGTGTGGCGTCTGTCCTATAGGCTCATGAAAAACTCATCACTGACCTGCAGCAAGTTCAGCCTCAAATTATCTTTATCTATTGGTAGCTGTCATTCCTTCAAAATCCAAAGACCGTCTTCGCTCATCTCCACACGAAGGCAGAAAAAGGGCCTCATTTGCATGCGCTAACTAGCGCACCGGCCTCCACGCATCCGCTGCTCTTCACAGTGCCTCACGAGGACGCGCGCCGTCCGGACAGGGTCTGGTCTGCGCTAATTGTCACCACGTTCCAGATGGCCTGACCTGAAGGCGCGACGGTCATTGTTTCCGGCCGGCCGCCATTGCCTTCATTGTTTACTTCCATCAAAAAGAAAAAAAAGATATGAATGCGCAGCTGACGAGACGACTTCCTGGACACGCCTCCTCTCGAACCTCACACGCACGTGTCATTAGCCTCACACTCTCGAGCATGCCCACCTCTTGAATTGATATTTTCTTGCATGGTAGCCTTCCGTAAGTGAATAAGCTTTAAAGGAACTCCAGAAAGTATGTGCCCTGCTTCGATGGGCGATCTGCGTTTGTCCTCTACGGTCAGCGACCCTTCGGGTCGTGTTTGCATGGCAAGAGCCTAGACAAAAGAAGCACTGCCGGCATGTCAACGTGTAGCAGTCTCGAAAGATTGTGAGGCTAGTACGCAGTAGGAGAGAGGAATTTGTTGCTGTCAAGGGGCAATGTCGCCCCCATTCTTAGGCTGCGCAGAAAACTGTAAAGGTCTCAAACTGTACAAACATCTACGAGTATTGAGTGTACGTGGCTGATAGCCGCGAGAAAAAGTAATGTGAAGTGCATCGCGATGTCACATATACTATTCGTTTCTGCGAATTGCGAAGAAAGATTTAGCACTGTGTCACTCCGGATGCATGTGGTCATGTCTGCGACCAGACGCTCCACATCGTGGAAGCATTAAAGCACCAGCATGAAAATGAACACGATAGGTTTTAATTAACGTCATATCATTGCCAAGCGTGATGATGACGATGAGGCTATCCAGAAACAGCTGACAAGCGCACATGCGCAATTGACATGCGCACTGAAAAAGGCAGTCATCCTGTTGTATCAGAGGAGGGTCCACATCGTTAGAGCGTACTTCCGTTTCGGTCGCTAGATGTCGTCTGACCTCGCCTTCGTCGACTCCTCTCTGCTGGCACGCAGGAAGAGAAGCTGTGCCTGGTGGGTGCCCGTTGCCTCCACGAGAACCACCCCGAACTAATAGCGCGCCAGGCTCGGATGCTACAGCGCCTGCAGGTGGACAGGATCGGCGGTAAGCGCTGTCCGGGTGTAATACACGCACACGCATACAGGCAGATTGGGACGCCCTCTATACGCTGCGAAACGAACAACACCGACTCTAATAGGAAGCAGACAGAGAAATGCTCAGAGGCTTTTATTTAAGTTTGCTCCTTTCCAGGTCTGTGCACATCATTCACCCATCAGGCTACATATCTTCAACCGCACGAGAAGCACTTTCAACATCGAGGACTGTTATTATGATTGTTGCAAAAATGCATATCGCGAGACTATCCGTTACAGATTGACAAATACGCGGTAATAATGGCACTTATTAAGGGAAATAAACCAAGTTTTAAAAACCCGTAGTTACCCACATGTTGGTCTGTATTCAGTGCTTCACAGCCTTCCAGTTCAAAAACGCTTTTTTTGGAACGAGTCATTTCGGCACAGTTTCCAAGTGGGTTGTGAACCAAAGCCCCTCCTCAAGTAGGCATTTCCTAATGATCTGGAGGGAAGTTGTTCTTGCTCCGCTGCACAGTGAATAGTGTGCCGAGGAGTAGCAACGCGAGGGGAGGTGTACACCATTACACCATGTCTGGCTGGCATGTGCGTGTCAACAACCAACGCCTTCCGTAAGGATTCAATTGGAATACTGTGATAGTGTACGAACTCGTTCAACTGTGATCTAAAAGCACTTGCTCCACAAAGTGAAAGCAGCAACTGCACCTCCATGCTCCATGCATGTCCAGTCTCTCAACGTTCTCGCTAACACGCGGTGCTAGCCATTATGGTAACACCTCCCGATAGCCAGCCGTTACCGTTACTAATAGGCCAGCAAAGTTTATTCAGATCACGTTGTTCTAAGCGGCACCATGATGGCCGCTATATCATAAAACTGAGACTTACAAACATGCTGTGTTTTTGAGTTAGGGGCTCAGCAAGGTAGAATGTTGGGCCAGTTGGTACTTTATTTTTCCATCGTCAAACAGCGCACAAAGACACCAGGTCACTAAGAAATAACGACACGGCGCTCTTGTCCGCGTGTCGTTCTTTCTTAGTGTCCTGGTGTTTTTTGTGCGCTGAGGCACAAATATTCTCTTAAACATACTTCAACGCAAACTGAGACTTACAGGCAGCAGACATGCTGTGCTTTTGAGTTAGGGGTTCAGCAAAGTAGGACGTTGGATCAGTTGGTACTTCATTTTTCCATCGTCAAACAGCGCACAAAAACCTCAGGACACTAAGAAAGAACGACACGGCGCTCTTGTCCGCGTGTCGTTCTTTCTTTAGTGCCCTGGTGTTTTTTGTGCGCTGAGGCACAAATATTCTCTTAAACATACTTCAACGCAAACTGAGACTTACAGGCAGCAGACATGCTGTGCTTTTGAGTTAGGGGTTCAGCACAGTAGGACGTTGGGCCAGTTGGTACTTCATTTTTCCATCGTCAAACAGCGCACAAAAACCTCAGGACACTAAGAAAGAACGACACGGCGCTCTTGTCCGCGTGTCGTTCTTTCTTTAGTGCCCTGGTGTTTTTTGTGCGCTGAGGCACAAATATTCTCTTAAACATACTTCAACGCAAACTGAGACTTACAGGCAGCAGACATGCTGTGCTTTTGAGTTAGGGGTTCAGCAAAGTAGGACGTTGGATCAGTTGGTACTTCATTTTTCCATCGTCAAACAGCGCACAAAAACCTCAGGACACTAAGAAAGAACGACACGGCGCTCTTGTCCGCGTGTCGTTCTTTCTTTAGTGCCCTGGTGTTTTTTGTGCGCTGAGGCACAAATATTCTCTTAAACATACTTCAACGCAAACTGAGACTTACAGGCAGCAGACATGCTGTGCTTTTGAGTTAGGGGTTCAGCAAAGTAGGACGTTGGGCCAGTTGGTACTTCATTTTTCCATCGTCAAACAGCGCACAAAAACCTCAGGACACTAAGAAAGAACGACACGGTGCTCTTGTCCGCGTGTCGTTCTTTCTTTAGTGCCCTGGTGTTTTTTGTGCGCTGAGGCACAAATATTCTCTTAAACATACTTCAACGCAAACTGAGACTTACAGGCAGCAGACATGCTGTGCTTTTGAGTTAGGGGTTCAGCAAAGTAGGACGTTGGATCAGTTGGTACTTCATTTTTCCATCGTCAAACAGCGCACAAAAACCTCAGGACACTAAGAAAGAACGACACGGCGCTCTTGTCCGCGTGTCGTTCTTTCTTAGTGCCCTGGTGTTTTTTGTGCGCTGAAGCACAAATATTCTCTTAAACATACTTCAACGCAAACTGAGACTTACAGGCAGCAGACATGCTGTGCTTTTGAGTTAGGGGTTCAGCAAAGTAGGACGTTGGGCCAGTTGGTACTTCATTTTTCCATCGTCAAACAGCGCACAAAAACCTCAGGACACTAAGAAAGAACGACACGGCGCTCTTGTCCGCGTGTCGTTCTTTCTTTAGTGCCCTGGTGTTTTTTGTGCGCTGAGGCACAAATATTCTCTTAAACATACTTCAACGCAAACTGAGACTTACAGGCAGCAGACATGCTGTGCTTTTGAGTTAGGGGTTCAGCAAAGTAGGACGTTGGATCAGTTGGTACTTCATTTTTCCATCGTCAAACAGCGCACAAAAACCTCAGGACACTAAGAAAGAACGACACGGCGCTCTTGTCCGCGTGTCGTTCTTTCTTTAGTGCCCTGGTGTTTTTTGTGCGCTGAGGCACAAATATTCTCTTAAACATACTTCAACGCAAACTGAGACTTACAGGCAGCAGACATGCTGTGCTTTTGAGTTAGGGGTTCAGCAAAGTAGGACGTTGGGCCAGTTGGTACTTCATTTTTCCATCGTCAAACAGCGCACAAAAACCTCAGGACACTAAGAAAGAACGACACGGTGCTCTTGTCCGCGTGTCGTTCTTTCTTTAGTGCCCTGGTGTTTTTTGTGCGCTGAGGCACAAATATTCTCTTAAACATACTTCAACGCAAACTGAGACTTACAGGCAGCAGACATGCTGTGCTTTTGAGTTAGGGGTTCAGCAAAGTAGGACGTTGGGCCAGTTGGTACTTCATTTTTCCATCGTCAAACAGCGCACAAAAACCTCAGGACACTAAGAAAGAACGACACGGCGCTCTTGTCCGCGTGTCGTTCTTTCTTTAGTGCCCTGGTGTTTTTTGTGCGCTGAGGCACAAATATTCTCTTAAACATACTTCAACGCAAACTGAGACTTACAGGCAGCAGACATGCTGTGCTTTTGAGTTAGGGGTTCAGCAAAGTAGGACGTTGGATCAGTTGGTACTTCATTTTTCCATCGTCAAACAGCGCACAAAAACCTCAGGACACTAAGAAAGAACGACACGGCGCTCTTGTCCGCGTGTCGTTCTTTCTTAGTGCCCTGGTGTTTTTTGTGCGCTGAGGCACAAATATTCTCTTAAACATACTTCAACGCAAACTGAGACTTACAGGCAGCAGACATGCTGTGCTTTTGAGTTAGGGGTTCAGCAAAGTAGGACGTTGGGCCAGTTGGTACTTCATTTTTCCATCGTCAAACAGCGCACAAAAACCTCAGGACACTAAGAAAGAACGACACGGCGCTCTTGTCCGCGTGTCGTTCTTTCTTTAGTGCCCTGGTGTTTTTTGTGCGCTGAGGCACAAATATTCTCTTAAACATACTTCAACGCAAACTGAGACTTACAGGCAGCAGACATGCTGTGCTTTTGAGTTAGGGGTTCAGCAAAGTAGGACGTTGGATCAGTTGGTACTTCATTTTTCCATCGTCAAACAGCGCACAAAAACCTCAGGACACTAAGAAAGAACGACACGGCGCTCTTGTCCGCGTGTCGTTCTTTCTTTAGTGCCCTGGTGTTTTTTGTGCGCTGAGGCACAAATATTCTCTTAAACATACTTCAACGCAAACTGAGACTTACAGGCAGCAGACATGCTGTGCTTTTGAGTTAGGGGTTCAGCAAAGTAGGACGTTGGGCCAGTTGGTACTTCATTTTTCCATCGTCAAACAGCGCACAAAAACCTCAGGACACTAAGAAAGAACGACACGGTGCTCTTGTCCGCGTGTCGTTCTTTCTTTAGTGCCCTGGTGTTTTTTGTGCGCTGAGGCACAAATATTCTCTTAAACATACTTCAACGCAAACTGAGACTTACAGGCAGCAGACATGCTGTGCTTTTGAGTTAGGGGTTCAGCAAAGTAGGACGTTGGATCAGTTGGTACTTCATTTTTCCATCGTCAAACAGCGCACAAAAACCTCAGGACACTAAGAAAGAACGACACGGCGCTCTTGTCCGCGTGTCGTTCTTTCTTAGTGCCCTGGTGTTTTTTGTGCGCTGAGGCACAAATATTCTCTTAAACATACTTCAACGCAAACTGAGACTTACAGGCAGCAGACATGCTGTGCTTTTGAGTTAGGGGTTCAGCAAAGTAGGACGTTGGGCCAGTTGGTACTTCATTTTTCCATCGTCAAACAGCGCACAAAAACCTCAGGACACTAAGAAAGAACGACACGGCGCTCTTGTCCGCGTGTCGTTCTTTCTTTAGTGCCCTGGTGTTTTTTGTGCGCTGAGGCACAAATATTCTCTTAAACATACTTCAACGCAAACTGAGACTTACAGGCAGCAGACATGCTGTGCTTTTGAGTTAGGGGTTCAGCAAAGTAGGACGTTGGATCAGTTGGTACTTCATTTTTCCATCGTCAAACAGCGCACAAAAACCTCAGGACACTAAGAAAGAACGACACGGCGCTCTTGTCCGCGTGTCGTTCTTTCTTTAGTGCCCTGGTGTTTTTTGTGCGCTGAGGCACAAATATTCTCTTAAACATACTTCAACGCAAACTGAGACTTACAGGCAGCAGACATGCTGTGCTTTTGAGTTAGGGGTTCAGCAAAGTAGGACGTTGGGCCAGTTGGTACTTCATTTTTCCATCGTCAAACAGCGCACAAAAACCTCAGGACACTAAGAAAGAACGACACGGCGCTCTTGTCCGCGTGTCGTTCTTTCTTTAGTGCCCTGGTGTTTTTTGTGCGCTGAGGCACAAATATTCTCTTAAACATACTTCAACGCAAACTGAGACTTACAGGCAGCAGACATGCTGTGCTTTTGAGTTAGGGGTTCAGCAAAGTAGGACGTTGGATCAGTTGGTACTTCATTTTTCCATCGTCAAACAGCGCACAAAAACCTCAGGACACTAAGAAAGAACGACACGGCGCTCTTGAACGACACGGCGCTCTTGTCCGCGTGTCGTTCTTTCTTTAGTGCCCTGGTGTTTTTTGTGCGCTGAGGCACAAATATTCTCTTAAACATACTTCAACGCAAACTGAGACTTACAGGCAGCAGACATGCTGTGCTTTTGAGTTAGGGGTTCAGCAAAGTAGGACGTTGGGCCAGTTGGTACTTCATTTTTCCATCGTCAAACAGCGCACAAAAACCTCAGGACACTAAGAAAGAACGACACGGCGCTCTTGTCCGCGTGTCGTTCTTTCTTTAGTGCCCTGGTGTTTTTTGTGCGCTGAGGCACAAATATTCTCTTAAACATACTTCAACGCAAACTGAGACTTACAGGCAGCAGACATGCTGTGCTTTTGAGTTAGGGGTTCAGCAAAGTAGGACGTTGGATCAGTTGGTACTTCATTTTTCCATCGTCAAACAGCGCACAAAAACCTCAGGACACTAAGAAAGAACGACACGGCGCTCTTGTCCGCGTGTCGTTCTTTCTTTAGTGCCCTGGTGTTTTTTGTGCGCTGAGGCACAAATATTCTCTTAAACATACTTCAACGCAAACTGAGACTTACAGGCAGCAGACATGCTGTGCTTTTGAGTTAGGGGTTCAGCAAAGTAGGACGTTGGGCCAGTTGGTACTTCATTTTTCCATCGTCAAACAGCGCACAAAAACCTCAGGACACTAAGAAAGAACGACACGGCGCTCTTGTCCGCGTGTCGTTCTTTCTTTAGTGCCCTGGTGTTTTTTGTGCGCTGAGGCACAAATATTCTCTTAAACATACTTCAACGCAAACTGAGACTTACAGGCAGCAGACATGCTGTGCTTTTGAGTTAGGGGTTCAGCAAAGTAGGACGTTGGATCAGTTGGTACTTCATTTTTCCATCGTCAAACAGCGCACAAAAACCTCAGGACACTAAGAAAGAACGACACGGCGCTCTTGTCCGCGTGTCGTTCTTTCTTTAGTGCCCTGGTGTTTTTTGTGCGCTGAGGCACAAATATTCTCTTAAACATACTTCAACGCAAACTGAGACTTACAGGCAGCAGACATGCTGTGCTTTTGAGTTAGGGGTTCAGCAAAGTAGGACGTTGGGCCAGTTGGTACTTCATTTTTCCATCGTCAAACAGCGCACAAAAACCTCAGGACACTAAGAAAGAACGACACGGCGCTCTTGTCCGCGTGTCGTTCTTTCTTTAGTGCCCTGGTGTTTTTTGTGCGCTGAGGCACAAATATTCTCTTAAACATACTTCAACGCAAACTGAGACTTACAGGCAGCAGACATGCTGTGCTTTTGAGTTAGGGGTTCAGCAAAGTAGGACGTTGGATCAGTTGGTACTTCATTTTTCCATCGTCAAACAGCGCACAAAAACCTCAGGACACTAAGAAAGAACGACACGGCGCTCTTGTCCGCGTGTCGTTCTTTCTTTAGTGCCCTGGTGTTTTTTGTGCGCTGAGGCACAAATATTCTCTTAAACATACTTCAACGCAAACTGAGACTTACAGGCAGCAGACATGCTGTGCTTTTGAGTTAGGGGTTCAGCAAAGTAGGACGTTGGGCCAGTTGGTACTTCATTTTTCCATCGTCAAACAGCGCACAAAAACCTCAGGACACTAAGAAAGAACGACACGGCGCTCTTGTCCGCGTGTCGTTCTTTCTTTAGTGCCCTGGTGTTTTTTGTGCGCTGAGGCACAAATATTCTCTTAAACATACTTCAACGCAAACTGAGACTTACAGGCAGCAGACATGCTGTGCTTTTGAGTTAGGGGTTCAGCAAAGTAGGACGTTGGATCAGTTGGTACTTCATTTTTCCATCGTCAAACAGCGCACAAAAACCTCAGGACACTAAGAAAGAACGACACGGCGCTCTTGTCCGCGTGTCGTTCTTTCTTTAGTGCCCTGGTGTTTTTTGTGCGCTGAGGCACAAATATTCTCTTAAACATACTTCAACGCAAACTGAGACTTACAGGCAGCAGACATGCTGTGCTTTTGAGTTAGGGGTTCAGCAAAGTAGGACGTTGGGCCAGTTGGTACTTCATTTTTCCATCGTCAAACAGCGCACAAAAACCTCAGGACACTAAGAAAGAACGACACGGCGCTCTTGTCCGCGTGTCGTTCTTTCTTTAGTGCCCTGGTGTTTTTTGTGCGCTTAGGCACAAATATTCTCTTAAACATACTTCAACGCAAACTGAGACTTACAGGCAGCAGACATGCTGTGCTTTTGAGTTAGGGGTTCAGCAAAGTAGGACGTTGGGCCAGTTGGTACTTCATTTTTCCATCGTCAAACAGCGCACAAAAACCTCAGGACACTAAGAAAGAACGACACGGCGCTCTTGTCCGCGTGTCGTTCTTTCTTTAGTGCCCTGGTGTTTTTTGTGCGCTGAGGCACAAATATTCTCTTAAACATACTTCAACGCAAACTGAGACTTACAGGCAGCAGACATGCTGTGCTTTTGAGTTAGGGGTTCAGCAAAGTAGGACGTTGGGCCAGTTGGTACTTCATTTTTCCATCGTCAAACAGCGCACAAAAACCTCAGGACACTAAGAAAGAACGACACGGCGCTCTTGTCCGCGTGTCGTTCTTTCTTTAGTGCCCTGGTGTTTTTTGTGCGCTGAGGCACAAATATTCTCTTAAACATACTTCAACGCAAACTGAGACTTACAGGCAGCAGACATGCTGTGCTTTTGAGTTAGGGGTTCAGCAAAGTAGGACGTTGGATCAGTTGGTACTTCATTTTTCCATCGTCAAACAGCGCACAAAAACCTCAGGACACTAAGAAAGAACGACACGGCGCTCTTGTCCGCGTGTCGTTCTTTCTTTAGTGCCCTGGTGTTTTTTGTGCGCTTAGGCACAAATATTCTCTTAAACATACTTCAACGCAAACTGAGACTTACAGGCAGCAGACATGCTGTGCTTTTGAGTTAGGGGTTCAGCAAAGTAGGACGTTGGGCCAGTTGGTACTTCATTTTTCCATCGTCAAACAGCGCACAAAAACCTCAGGACACTAAGAAAGAACGACACGGCGCTCTTGTCCGCGTGTCGTTCTTTCTTTAGTGTCCTGGTGTTTTTTGTGCGCTGAGGCACAAATATTCTCTTAAACATACTTCAACGCAAACTGAGACTTACAGACAGCAGACATGCTGTGCTTTTGAGCTAGGGGCTCAGCAAGGTAGAACGTTGGGCCAGTTGGTACTTCATTTTTCCATCGTCAAACAGCACACAAAAAACACCAGGACACTAAGAAAGAACGACACGGCGCTCTTGTCCGCGTGTCTTTCTTTCTTTAGTGTCCTGGTGTTTTTTGTGCGCTGAGGCACAAATATTCTCTTAAACATACTTCAACGCAAACTGAGACTTACAGGCAGCAGACATGCTGTGCTTTTGAGCTAGGGGCTCAGCAAGGTAGAACGTTGGGCCAGTTGGTACTTCATTTTTCCATCGTCAAACAGCACACAAAAAACACCAGGACACTAAGAAAGAACGACACGGCGCTCTTGTCCGCGTGTCGTTCTTTCTTTAGTGTCCTGGTGTTTTTTGTGCGCTGAGGCACAAATATTCTCTTAAACATACTTCAACGCAAACTGAGACTTACAGACAGCAGACATGCTGTGCTTTTGAGCTAGGGGCTCAGCAAGGTAGAACGTTGGGCCAGTTGGTACTTCATTTTTCCATCGTCAAACAGCACACAAAAAACACCAGGACACTAAGAAAGAACGACACGGCGCTCTTGTCCGCGTGTCGTTCTTTCTTTAGTGTCCTGGTGTTTTTTGTGCGCTGAGGCACAAATATTCTCTTAAACATACTTCAACGCAAACTGAGACTTACAGACAGCAGACATGCTGTGCTTTTGAGCTAGGGGCTCAGCAAGGTAGAACGTTGGGCCAGTTGGTACTTCATTTTTCCATCGTCAAACAGCACACAAAAAACACCAGGACACTAAGAAAGAACGACACGGCGCTCTTGTCCGCGTGTCTTTCTTTCTTTAGTGTCCTGGTGTTTTTTGTGCGCTGAGGCACAAATATTCTCTTAAACATACTTCAACGCAAACTGAGACTTACAGACAGCAGACATGCTGTGCTTTTGAGCTAGGGGCTCAGCAAGGTAGAACGTTGGGCCAGTTGGTACTTCATTTTTCCATCGTCAAACAGCACACAAAAAACACCAGGACACTAAGAAAGAACGACACGGCGCTCTTGTCCGCGTGTCGTTCTTTCTTTAGTGTCCTGGTGTTTTTTGTGCGCTGAGGCACAAATATTCTCTTAAACATACTTCAACGCAAACTGAGACTTACAGACAGCAGACATGCTGTGCTTTTGAGCTAGGGGCTCAGCAAGGTAGAACGTTGGGCCAGTTGGTACTTCATTTTTCCATCGTCAAACAGCACACAAAAAACACCAGGACACTAAGAAAGAACGACACGGCGCTCTTGTCCGCGTGTCGTTCTTTCTTTAGTGTCCTGGTGTTTTTTGTGCGCTGAGGCACAAATATTCTCTTAAACATACTTCAACGCAAACTGAGACTTACAGACAGCAGACATGCTGTGCTTTTGAGCTAGGGGCTCAGCAAGGTAGAACGTTGGGCCAGTTGGTACTTCATTTTTCCATCGTCAAACAGCACACAAAAAACACCAGGACACTAAGAAAGAACGACACGGCGCTCTTGTCCGCGTGTCGTTCTTTCTTTAGTGTCCTGGTGTTTTTTGTGCGCTGAGGCACAAATATTCTCTTAAACATACTTCAACGCAAACTGAGACTTACAGACAGCAGACATGCTGTGCTTTTGAGCTAGGGGCTCAGCAAGGTAGAACGTTGGGCCAGTTGGTACTTCATTTTTCCATCGTCAAACAGCACACAAAAAACACCAGGACACTAAGAAAGAACGACACGGCGCTCTTGTCCGCGTGTCGTTCTTTCTTTAGGGCCCTGGTGTTTTTTTGTGCGCTGAGGCACAAATATTGTCTTAAACAGATTTCAACGCTTCTCGAGGCAGGGGGATGTTAATTTTGTGTCCCGTTCCGTGCAAGCAATATTTTCAGTACCGTGATAGTGCCGTAGACACTTAACACGGCCTCGTCGCCAAGGTTTATCCCTCTGCGCTCAACCAAACAAAGAATTTGACTACATACAATAAGGGTGACGATACTGATGACTCAACGATGTAAATCTTTTTCGCAGTGTTCCGGTCGCCGACCTCCCTCGACCGGTCGTCGGCGGGTTCAGTCCCAAGGAGACCTGAGCCGCCGCGTAGGCCGTACCACGCGCTTCTCACTCACTACCCTGTGAGTCTCTCTTCTCAACTTCTGGGTTGATTCTTATCGGATGCTCTACGTCGTCGCGGAGGCAGCAATTGGAATAAAATATTCGCGCTATGAACTCGTTAACCGTTGTCTGCCTTTGTTGTTTTTCTGTGCTTTTATCTCTCTTTTTTTTTTGGTCAAGCAAATGTCCTATTGTATATCCTTTTATGCGTCCTGACAAGTCCAGCTTTCTCGGGTAAAAATTTTGAAAATGGAAAAGTTGTAAGACACCGCTATGGAAACATTGAAGGTAATGGTTCATTATTATCATATGTAGCAAAATCTTTCTTTTAAATTGTTTCCAGCAATCGCCTCGAACAGTTAAGACTGCCATAGAAAACCAATGGGGAACGCTTTCGACGATAGCAAAAGCGCGCACAGAAAAAAAAAAACTAGACTGCCGTCGGGTGATCTGCACATATATTGATTGTTATAGCTAACTCTTACACTTTATGAAAAAACTGCGTTCATAAACGGCTTCCCGCTCGAAAAGGTTGTGCCCGCAATTGCTGAGTATGATGGGCCATTTGATGTTATTACGACAACAACAAAACGCGCTATAGTAACGACACTCTTAGCAAAACACTGGCGCTGCTTCATATGCATCTGGTAGATAACGTAAACATGATGGTTTTGCGCTGTTTTCAGCGTGTTGTTCAGGGCTGATACCACGTACAGCAGGAAAACTCTCACACGTTTTTGCGAACTGCTGGAAAAGAACAGGCAGCCATAGTGGCGAGTGGACATGGCCTTAGTTTTATGCGTTGTCTGTGAATGATACCTCTCAACTTCGCATATCACCAGTGATTGCTTCCTTGGCGTCATCGAAATTGATAAGAGCCCAGGGAAACACTGTCAGATGTCAAAGCTGTGTCGTCTGCCTTGTCGCAGATGACTCAACAGAGGTATTCGTTTGCAGACACGTTGTTATATTGTGTGCTCAATTAACTGATTGTTCAGTGAAGTAGTGATAAATAAACGAGGACAGAAATGCATGGGCGACACAAACGCTACATTTTAACCAAGCATTCATTTATAGCGCATATGTAGGGTATGTTGAAAGGAGCATACGCGTAGAAAAGAATTTTTTCTTCGTTTTAGCTATTTTGACCAGAAAGCATGAGACGACGCGTCTTTCGGTGAAATTCGACTATACTCAGCAAGCGTGATTAACACAGCGCCCCGTGTCGGTGAGTTGGTTTGTTTGTTTGTTTTTTGTCACATAGTGGTCTTCTTTTTTTAGTCACAAAAGCAGAGATAACACACGAATCTTCTATCTTATGAATGCAAACAGTTCCGAAAATTTCACCTTATACTTTTTACTTGGAAATTGTAATAAAAATTGATTGTTGCAAGCCTGTCGTACACTTGAATTAGAGAAAACCTAGCGCCAAAACCATAGACATAGCGCTTGTGTCTCGTCGTCGTTCGTCCTTGTTGTTTGCATGGTTTTGGCGCTAGGTTTTCTCTAATTCAAGTATGCACCAACTATCCCAAAAAGAAGTGTTAATGCAGTATCTTGTCGTACACATAGCGAGAAATTCTGGATAAAAACATTTTTGAGCGGGAAACCGTTTATGAACGCAATTTTTTCATATAACGTAAAACTCCACTATAACAATCAATATATCCGGAAATCACCCGACGGCAGTCTACTATTTTTTTTTTCTATTCACGTTTATGCTATAGTCAAAAACGTTCCCCATTGGTTTTCTATGGCGGTCTTAACTGTTCGATGCGACCGCTGGAAACAGTTTAAAAGAAAGATTTTGCTACATATCAGAATAATGAACCATTACCTTCAGTATTTCCATAACTGTGTTTTACAATTTTTCAATTTTCAAAATTTTTGCCCGAGAAAGCTGGACTTGATTAAGGCATCGACCCGTCTACCCGTATCTGTAGCTTTTGACGCAACCAAACAGGACGCTGTAGACAACGCCCATCGTATACATTAGACAAACCTTGTAGTGCGCCTTTTTGCACTTTGATGATTTATGTTCACCGTTCACAGCAGGCCACAGGCCAGACACTGAAAACTCCACACAATTGTTGTTCTCAGGAAATATTGATTCCCTCGCTGTTTATGGACATGGTGACATTTGTCCTGCACCAGAAAATGCATTTATGGCTAAGAAATCTAAATTTAAAAATATTCCCGCCAGTCGATTCAAGCATGTAACGTCCACACCGAGGAGGAATGGTTGCCGCAGCTTTAAAGTGAATGACGGTGTAGCATAGTTTCTGGGATCCGTGCGAAAATTCGGCGTCGACGCACACGGTATACTTGCGAAATTGGGCGCTGGTGGCGACACTAGTTTTTTTTTTTAATATCTGGTCTTTTTCTGGCGTTTTCTAGCTTAGTAAAGCTCCGTTTTCGATTAGAGCAGTCTCTTTGTCTTTATAATGCCTTAGTCTATCAATACAGGCTAACTTCAATTCTTCATCAGTGTCCCTTCAAGGAAGCATGATTGGAAGAATGGCAGTGACGGCCGTGACGATGCCAATTGGTACGCTTACCAGCTTTACTGCCGTGACGTCCTCTTGTCTTATATGTTTTCTCGTCAATCATCGCCTGCGTATTTTTGTCCGAATTTTTTTTTTACCGCTTGCCAACGCCTTCAATTTTAGACCGCAGTCAACTGGCCCAACTTTCTGCTCTCATAAGTCAATTGTATGAGCACATTAAATGTAATGATTGAGGGAAAAGACACGAGCGAAACAAAAGCACAGAGTGTCCTGTACAGCATAATATATTAAAGAATACACCGCCGCCATGACGTGATCCTACTAACTGCATAAAACCTAAGTTGCTAATACAAGACACAATCTCCAACATTAACACGCTCGGCTGCTGACCCCAAAGACACGGGTTCGATCCCGGCCGCGGCCGTCGCATTTCGACGGAGGCGAAATGCTAGAGGCCTCTTTACTGTGCGATGTCAGTGCACGTCAAAGAACGCCAGGTTGGTGAAATTTCCGGAGCCCTTCGCTACGGCGTCCCTCATAGCCTGAGTCGCTTTGGGACGCTAAACCCCCATAAACCATAAACCACTGCAACATCAACACGCAAAGTTTTTTTCCCATGACTAATTCCACAGGACCGAACGCACCGCCCTTGTCGAAGTTTTCACTGTACGCATAAGGGCTTATTCACGCGCAACGAGTAAGTCGCGCCTCACTTTCCTCTTCGCAGACGCATCGCCTCAGTCCTAGGCCTAACCCAAGGCCCGCTGGAGTAGGAGGCGCGGCAACCGCAGCTGGTACCGCCAGCAGTGATGTCGGTGGGTCGGACGTGTCTGGCGGCAGAGGCGGCGGTGTTGGAGGCTCGTCGGCAGACCCACGCCGCATCTCTTCCTCCTCGACCACGATGACCTCGAGGAGCAGCAGCCACAGCGTGCTGCGGTTCTCGCTGCGCCAGCAGGCGCGTCAACAACAGCATGCATCAACCACCACCACAGCGGCGGCGACGACTGCGGGTCGCGGTGGCCCGGCGGGACAGCAGCAGGGAAGACAGTCGCAGCCAGCGGCCAGGAAGACCGAAGGAGAGCGCGTCAACCGCTTCGTCACGTCCTCGCGCGGCGGTAATACCTCCAAGCGATGACTAGTCGGGACGTTGGCGTTGAGCGCGCGGTTCATGTGCTTATGGGCAAACACCTTCGGAAGCGATTTCATCAGGGTCACGAGGCATGTCCGTGCTGCAAACACTCTGAATTTCGTCCGTAGCAACCAGCTTGGTCCGTGAGTGATTCCTGCAGAAGCGAAATGATGCGCCTGACTGACCCTGTCACTATACGCGATGCCCCCACAACTGCTGACAGTTGACGCATCGTGTAGGCCGCCGTGAGCGTTTTAAATCTGACGCTCCTTCGCGGTACACGGCGTTCACGAACTAGCAGCAGGATAAGGTCTTCGTTTCGAACAGCGTGCCTTCTTTGCTGCATCGCTGCCATTGTGTAGTCGAACGGGGGCAACCGATTTGTGGCGCAAGCAGAGCACCCGAAGCGTCTCCACTCCGGCACCTCTCAATACAGAGGCGAGAGCAAGGTTGCCATAGTCTATGCCAAATAGACTGGCAACTAAAAAGAAAGAGCAAGGAAATAATAGTTTAAAACATTTTTCAAAGACTGTGCTGATAATTTTTACGCTATTGAAAACTCGTCTCGGGACCCCATCCCTCGTTAGCTGTAATACAGGGTGCCGACGAAAACAACTATAGGTGCTTTAAGGCGCCTTTAAGTTATTATTCAACAGAGCGATACGTATGCATAACCAAGCAGTAATAAAAATGCTTATAATACGCCTTCGGGGATTCCCATAAACTGACTGAACTAGCAACGTTTTTCTTGCGCGGTTTTGACCAATTCGGCTCCGCCCTGCCATCTGCTAGTAGTGGTGGTTTGTTTAGTTTATAAAGAGGCCGCCCCAGACAGGCGGTCCCCCCCCCCCCCTTCCGTTAGAACCCTACACGTAAGATATTTTTTCTTCTACTGCGCGATTTCTGAAACAGCAGTATAGTTTGACTGCGCTTATGTGGATATTACGGAGTAATAACTTCCTTCCTCGAATCATACCCCACTTTGAAGGATTCTCCTAAACGCATTGAGCTAATAAAGGTGCTTGCAGAAAAAGGTCCGTCGGTACAAAAACGATGATTCCAGACGAAGGAAATTATGTTCGTTATTTTCGTCGCATATCTGACACCCTGCCGAGTGCCTCGTGAAAGTCTGAGCGGAACTCTTCCGCTGGTTCCCTGCCCAGTTTCCCATGGCTGCAATGTCCGCGGTGACGACCGTCCTCCGTCTCAGAAAACTTGCGGACGAAGTCAGCGCAGTTTCCCGGTGTTGTCTGCCGAGGGAGTCGCCATTTATCGCAAATCTGGATCGCCTCTCTCATACATTTCAGCTCAGAAGCTTGCGAAAACTGTCGCCAGCGAATTGTGGCTCTAGTTTTCGATGAAAGAGCTGTAATTTACCGGCAAGATAACTTTGCATTTTTAGAGTGTTTCTTTGTACTAATAATCAGGAGGCTCCCATCAGCTGGAAAAAGCGAACCAGAAGAAAACGGTTAAAATATCTGGATGACTACACATTTTATATGCTGCCATCTTTGATTTTTTAAAGAAGGAAGATAAATGTACGGTGGCAAATTTTGAGGATATTAGACCATACCCCATTTCACGTCGATTACTTAGTCATCCCCACTGAGAAGAGACTTTCGCTCATTTAAAGCTTGCCACCAGCATAGCTCCTATCGTGTCTACGCCCACAAGGACTGAGTTGCCAGTAAATATTTCACTGGTTCTTTGCAGGTCGCTGAAGCAGTACCACCTAAAATACGACTATCACTGAGGGAAAATAAGACGGCTGTAACCACTGCGCTGATTCCCCCAGAGCACTTTTTTTTTATACTCTCAGAAACATACCCGCAGATATATATATGCCTCTTATGGCAAGAAGTTGATCCGTGTCGGGTGCCGTGTCGCCAATCATATGGGCAGTTGTTGACGTGCCTTGTTCAGCCACTAAATAGATCAATAGCGAGTTGCGCAGCACTAGAAAATAATTAACACGCGGTGGATGGCGCTCAGTTCTTGCCTTCGTGCCCTAACATTTTTTATGCTGTACTCCGCTTCAGACACGTGTGCAGGACAAGGTGATAGTGCGCTGTACACCACAAAACGGACCTAAATAATGCGAGCGTTGTTTGAGAGTTTTCGACGTTAACATCAGTTGTAACCTCATCGGTGACAAGTCGCGAGTACGAATGCAAGCATTATTGCTTTTTCAGGAGTGTTACCGTTCCCACTGCGCTTTCGCCGCAACATTCTTTGTTGGAAAGTGGAGGGAGAAAATGGGAAGAAAATGCGAGTACATTGCCTGAGGGCAATTGAGGGCAATGCACTCGTCTGAGGTCAATGCACACCTCCAGACGACTGGTGCTCGCTTGCAACAAGCGTTCAGCCCACGCTTGCATGGACCAGCCGTCGTACCCCCGAACTGCTAGTGGCGCCCTGCAGTGTCTTCAGAGAGCACAGCGCTAACCCAGCAAATGACGAGTTGTCACATTCCTTCTGAGTGGCTCTCGTCCGGACGGACGTCAGTGTCTTTTGACGTCTTATAGTACCTAACGACACTGGTGACATCTTGCTACGACTTTTGTATGCGACACACCCACGGCTCTTTGTCTAGCTGAAACAATGCAGCTTTGCGGAGAGTAGGATGTTAACTCTTAACAGGTGCCGGACAATCGCGAACCGTTCTTACACGCCAGCAGCGCAGTCACTTGGACCTACCTCAACGTGTCTCGCGACGCACGGTTCGTTTCCCCGATGTGGCATCGGCCAGCTCGAGGAAAGCGTTTGCGCGCTTGGTCTCGTAAACTATCGTACTGTTTACGAAAGAGCAGTTTGCGTGTAACATGAGAATGCGGGACAGAAGGGCACGGCAGCTTCCCCCACGGGCAAATCAAATGGACTCGCCTGCACTTCAGAGCACGTCACAAGTTTTACGTCACAAGAACTAGGACACTGTAACTCAAACTTGCGTGACTTAGACTAAACGAAGCTTCCGTCATCCAAATCTACGTTTAGTCTGCGAAAGCTGCGTATCACAAATGGCAAGATGTGCCTTGCCATCTGCGTAAGAGTGTTTTCTTATGCAGGAGGTGCGGGGTTCGATCCCCAGTGCCGCCGGGTACCCACCGGTGATACAATGGGTACAAGCTTTCCCCTGGCCTGGTGCTCGGCTTATATAATGGTGAAATGCTTGGAAAATGGATCTTCGATCCCACCTTGAGTAATCGAAAACACCTTGTGCCATGGCGCTCTAAGGCCATAGACGCCCTTGCGCCATAAAAAAAAATCTATGATCATCATCAAGATTGTTTTCTTACGAAACAAATGAAACTGCCGAATTAAACAGTCGGGAGTTTTTGAGCGAAGTCGTGGTTACAAGAGAGCGGCTGAAACCCTTCCGTTGCAATCAGGTTCACCTCCAACTACCTCCTGAACGGAGCGAGTAGACTTCGCAGACTTTGCCCTCTGCCGGAGCCCGGTGTTGTTAACCAGGTGGCTGTGCGAACCGTGCATTGGAGAATGCTTGCCTTCACCTCCGTTGACACGCGCAGGTGTGCTCCTGGGATTCTTAGAAATGCTAACGAAGATTGCCGCAGCATGTTTGGGCTTTTGGGCAACCCCATTATCTTCTTTATTTATAATCATCGTCTGCCTTTCCCGGCTTGTTTGCTTTTTCGACGCTTGTGTGCCGTGACTGTGTAATTGTCTAAATAAAAAAGAGGCTTCGTTCCCCAAGGACAATAAAAGTGGCATGTGTTTCCCCGGAAAAGCAGTTCTCGGACGTGAGGCGCTGCTACGCAGCTAATTGCCTCTAATCTCAAGGTTGTTCGAAATGAGGTAGAGTACCTCTGTGCTGTTGTAAATGTTAATAAAAGCTTGTGAAAAAACAACACGATGCGCACGAGTGAATTCACAAGTTCTTGGAATTTTTTTCCTTCTACATAATAAAGCGTTGTTTTGTCTCTCTAAATTCGGTAAGACAGTAGAGTTGTACGATCTGTAAAGACATTAACCCTGTTATGCCCGGCGTATCACGTGTAATATAGAGCGTAAAAATGTGAATAATTTTCATTTCCGATCGAAGAACTACATGAACTGGTAACGAAATTGTGGAAAAAGCCTTTTGCAACATGTTTTTCAAGACATGGTGAAAGTGTCGGCTCCCAGAGATACAGGAAACCAACTGAAGGATACATTCATGCAAAAGCTAAGCCCACCGGCAGGATAGCTTAAAATTGCTCCGGTCGTATAATGCTGCAGTGGCTGATGATTAAACAGTTTTAAATTTTACTCGTGATTGACATTATGAGCCAGCGTATTAGTAGAGTTTCTTTTTGTCCCTGGACAGTCGGGAATATTCAAAATTAGATCAATTTGGTTATCCTATAATCATCTTTTTATATGAATTTGTTTGTTTGTTTATTGATACTGTCAGCCCAAGAAGGGCTTTTACAGAAGTGGAGAAAAGATATACAACAAAGAAAAGGCAAGTCTCGCTCCAAGTCGACAAAAAAAAAACACAACGACAATGCAAAGCAGTGGTAGTATATGTAAAAAGTGGCACGCGGTGAACAAGTGAAAAGCTTTTGTGTCTTTTTGCGTTTCCGCAATGAAGAGATCATTGTTGAATAAAGTTCCTCACTTTCATACGACGTTTACAACGCCTGGGTTTTGCAACGCTAAAGATTTAATGATCAGTTTCTGGGTGCCTTGAGTTGCCTCATGGTAAGTCTGGTCCAGTAGTAAACAATGCAGTGAAGCAAGCTGTTCATGTGCTTTCTTGCACATAAGATCGAAGTGTTTTTGTTTACGTTCTGAAGCTAGCGAACACTGCGGCACGTAAGGCTCGTCAATGTGTCGACGTGGTTTAGGCATGATGTAAAAAAATAGCGCGAAAGAAGCGCGAAATACGAACAGGACGACGCAGACAAGCGCAACTTGCGACTACAGCCCTGAGTGAGATTCCAAACAGCGCTGGGCAAACAGAGAAGCTTAGTTTGCTGAGGCTTAGACCGGTGGGCCTCCTAGAAGCAACCTAAGAGGCAGGTGGGACACATAGGTTACGTACCCTTTTTGGCGTCATCACAACCTGCTCACCGGAACGTCTAGCGTGCAAGGTAGATTTCGATCTCAGGTTGATAAAAAGTGCTGTCGTTTAACCCGCACTTGATCTGCGTTAAATATCAAACGCTACGAGACGCTGTTTAATCAAAAGAACGACGTCACGGCCAACGTGATGGGGTGTGGTCGAGAACAGCAATAATTCATTTTTCCAGACACCTACAATTAAACTGCGGTCAACGAACAAGGCATCTGTGTATGCAAGTTGTGTGTGTGCGTGGTAGTGGAGGGGGCAATGCTCGGGAGGACGGGGTAAATTTTACTGCCGCGAGCGCAGATGGAGTCTGGTAGGCTTGGGAAATACCGCCCCCAGTTGAACTTCTAATTGCCAAGACATCCACACGGTTTTCTTACTGTCATCTGCCCCAGCGCCAGGCTAAGACGCGGAGGTCGTAACCGATTCTCTATTAACAAATGCCGTAGACAAGTTTACAAGACAACGAAAAAACAGCACTATTTCAGTGTGAGAAAGGAGGATGCGGCGAAAGTGGGCGGGCACATGGCGAGAGAAGGTTTCGAGAGACGGTGCATACGTATAAAATACGTGTTAATTCGCTGCAAGAAGGAAACATGGAGTAGTACAGTTTCAATGCGAGAATCGCTGTTGGCGTTTGAATCAACCAAATTGGCGCGAGCCATCAAGTCCCGATAAAATGACCGACGGGCCCAGCATATGGTTGCTTTTGAGCTTGTGCAACTGGAAAACGTAGTTCCGTGCACTGGCTCAAAAGCGCTTGACTCTATAGGGGAGCCTTACTAGAAAGCGCTATAAAGCAATGTTTGAGCGCTATAACAATAAACTATACAAACTAATATAAACTAATATCAACTATACGAGCGCAATACAGCACTGTCCTGCTGTTGAGTGCAGCTGATTTCTGATACAGGCACCTGGTGTAATACAATAAGCGGCCAGACTAACTTTTTTTTTTTCAACGTGTCGGCGTGCTATTAGTCCATGTTTGCTACACCAGGATCGCCTGCGTCTACAATCATCCAAAGTTTTTTTGTTTTTTTTTTACGGAACGTCGACCCTATAAATGGCAACAGTCTTAAATGTTTGATGGATGATTCTGAAGGGCTCCATAGCGCTCTTCGCTTTGCATCAATCGAAGCTCAGCTCATGCGAAGATGCGGATTTCACAAGCGTCTCAGAAAAGATATGAACTATGTTAAAGAAACAAACAAGTCATGTTCATATTTGTTCACGCTAACCAAGCCCAATACCAAACGATGCTGCATTTTTTTTCTAATGAAAGTCAATGAATTACGTTGTAGGACAAACACAGGACAGGACACATGCAAATATGTTTGATCACACAGAGGCAGTCCTATGCTTGAAGGACGAGCTGGCACCGAAGCGAAGACGAAAACATGCATTATACACTTCGCCACCCTCCATTCCTGCAGAAGCATATTTAGAGCCCATTAATTCCTCTCGCTCATCTCACAACAGATTTGTGAAGCAATCCTAAATCTCCGAGTTTTTGATTAACTCGTCATCAATATGGAATTTCCATTGATTTAAGCAGAGGCCTTCACTAACTGAGACCAGGTGATAGCCATGAGACAGGGTGACATGTTGGCGTGCTGGATAAATACCAAGTCCCAAAACGGCATATGAGCTGAGAGACGTCGGAGGTCTCCGGATCAATTTTGACAACCTAGGGTTCTTCAACGTGCACTCATATCGCAGAGCACACGGAGGTTTTTGCATTGTGCCTCCGTCGAAATGCGACAGGTGCAGCCGGGATTCGATCCCGCGACCTTGGGCTCTGGAGCCGTCACGAGGCTTGCATCGTCTTCCACGCACGTGATCGTGCTGGAGGTCTCGTGAATATACGCTTCCACCGAGTGGCTTGCAGAATTTCCTTTCATGAAAACACTGAAAACACTGAAACGCTGTACCCGCCGCGGTGGCTCAGTGGTTAGGGCGCTCGACTACTGAGCCGGAGTTCCCGGGTTCGAACCCGACCGCGGCGGCTGCGTTTTTATGGAGGAAAAACGCTTAGGCGCCCGTGTGCTGTGCGATGTCAGTGCACGTTAAAGATCCCCAGGTGGTCGAAATTATTCCGGAGCCCTCCACTACGGCACCTATTTCTTCCTTTCTTCTTTCACTCCCTTATCCCTTCCCATACGGCGCGGTTCAGGTGTCCAACGATATATGAGACAGATACTGCGCCATTTCCTTTCCCCCAAAAAACCAACCAAACGCTGTAGACGAAGAAAGAAAGAAAGAAAGAAAGAAAGAAAGAAAGAAAGAAAGAAAGAAAGAAAGAAAGAAAGAAAGAAAGAAAGAAAGAAAGAAAGAAAGAAAGAAAGAAAGGAAGAAACTTTCGAGAACGTTTTTTCAAGCTAGTTGGTGCATACTGACAGGGATTTACAGCGCAGACAGACAAGCATAGGAAGAAGCGAACAGAACAGAGCGCTCTGTTCTGTCACTTCGTTTCTTCCTGCGTTTGTCTGCGCTGTACACGCCTGTCAATGAATGAATGAATGAATGAATGAATGAATGAATGAATGAAGGAAGGAAGGAAGGAAGGAAGGAAGGAAGGAAGGAAGGAAGGAAGGAAGGAAGGAAGGAAGGAAGGAAGGAAGGAAGGAGGGAAGCAATGAATGAATGAAGGAAGGAAGGAAGGAAGGAAGAAGGGAAGGAAGGAAGAAGGGAAGGAAGGAAGGAAGCAAGGAAGGAAGTAGGAAGGAAGGAAGGAAGGAAGGAGGGAAGCAATGAATGAAGGAAGGAAGGAAGGAAGGAAGGAAGGAAGGAAGGAAGGAAGGAAGTCGAAGAGCACGAGCGCTACTTTGTTACGTACTTTACCTACATTGATTTCATTAAGATTGATTTCATTAACAATGCAACAAGAGGTTCAAAAGGCACGGCTCAGAATTGCCGTGTTTATGTAAGTATGGTTGGACCCCCTTTTTTTTCAGAATCCGTGATGATTGCGTCTTGCACTCGGAGACGGAAACTATAATACAGCTTTCATCAAAGATGAAAACACCAGTCAACGTACCAGTGCAGGCGAGTTTTGATTCTATACAGTGAAGGCACTGCACCTTAACCTTGGTCGTCAGAGTTTCAAGAAACGGCCACGAAGAGTCCAGCAGCCCTCCCTGAGGACAACACATTTCTTTTAAGCTACCTCTTAGATGACATAGTGACCTTGAGCAAGCAGCGGAGTTCCCACTGAGTTCCTCCATCAACATTTGCAGTAGAAACATGCAACCACCCATAGTACGGACAGGAGGAGAGTGAACCTGTTTCAGCCTTTCAACAACAACAAAAATGAAATACGTGTTTTTTGCCTCATATTTCCCGTGAGTGGCTTGCTCGTCCTTCCACTGAACGCGTTGCGCCCGTGTTGGCGCCCAGGCTACAATTCAGCAACCACTCCTCGCGCAAGCACCTCCAGGAGGCTTTCAAATTGAATGCCGTTGCCCGGAGCTTCCAGATGATAACACAGGTCTTCTTCTAGCCGCGTGCAATCGAAACTGGAAGGTGGCTGCGCGAGGCGGAGAAGGGGACCGGTCCTGCTCTCGCACATTCGCTGCGCCTCATAGCTCACACACGGACCGGTAACAAAGACAAAAAAAAAATAACAAATGAAAAAAAAAACAAGGATGACATGCGGCCGCGCGCAGGCTGCGGGATATTAAAGAAACTGAGGAGACAAGCGTTGCTACGAGGCAAGCAAGCAAAGAAACCCGTGGGAAAATAAAAATGCGCCCGTAGACAAAAGCAGCGCTGACTCGGCATGGCGGATGCGCGCTCCTCACACGGATGTGCCATTGACCTCGGTCACGCCCTGGGCTGGCGCGCGAGAAGTGTCGGCCACATCTCGGCGCCCCCACAACCCGACGGCTGCGGCTTTCATCTTAATATTGCTTATACGGCCCCCTTCCCTGGCGGCCCGGGAGTTGCGTACAATGTGAGCGCGCTCCCTGTTCCGAGAAATTTATTGAGTGAAACGCGCTTCAGCTCGATGTAATGTCGACTCAGCTCTGCAAGCAGTTCACGGTCACGAACGCGCTGGACTTAGGCGCTCTTTATAAAGTTTTCCTTCGCAGTTTCTCCCAGGCAGGATGCGGCCTGGGATTGCGCAGATGCGCGCGCGCGTGTGTGTGCTGTGAATAAAGAGTCCGTGAAAGTTTGGGCCTCCGTCTTCTACCCGCACGCGCGCAGCCCTTGGCTCTCGGCGGTCGCCTATTCGCTGTGAACAACCTCGACAAAGCGAGCCTTCTCCGACGATGCGTGATTTATAAGCGCGAATAGGGTTATGTATGCGACCGTGACAGAGAGAATGACCTCAGCGACAGCCGAAGAAAAGGTGATGGCGTCGAACCCTACTCTATAATCTCTCCCCAAACCTCTTCCATGTTTTTTTTTTTTCGGACGGCTCGATCGGGACCGTTTATCAAAGAAGGGCCGCTCATTCGCCCAGTTTCGCCGATTCCGGAAAGAGGAGCTCCGCTTCGAAGTAAAGCTTTTCAGCCGGCGAGGAAGCAGACAGAGAGAGATAGAGAGAGAGAGAAAGGGGAGGGAGGTACCTAATCGGATGACGACATCCAAGAGGGAGCTCGCGTCGCTTTCGCGAACCACAGCCGGCTGCACGCGCGAGATGTCGATCGGTGAGGGCTTTAATCCCGACTGTGGCGAGGTTCGGCTTCAAAGAGCTGACAGTCGCTGTGGCAGCATTGCGGGAGCTATGGCAAGCATTCGCGTAAATTACGAGACATTCAGCCACACGCAACTGGAGAGTTAGGCTAACCGTATAAGTTAGCGTTATCAACAAATAAGAGGCTATATGATCACGACATGAGGCTGCAGGAGAGGGTACAAAACTGGCGCCTTGTGCATTGTATACTTTTTAATGTCGCCATCGTAATCGTAGTTGTTTGTTTCATCCATGTTGAATCAACTCGGCCATTTCCTGATTCTGAAAAATTGTTACCCGTTCATTAGTTTCATATAACATACACACTGGCGGCGTGAGAATCTGCAAGTTAAAACTGCGGAGTTAACACACCGGTTGCTTTCTTGTTGTACTTATTTCTTTTTAAAACTGCGTCGCAGGAGTGAGCTGTGGTACGAAACACCAAGAAAATGCTAAAGGCTGGCAAGCGATGCCTAATGAACAGGCAACAATGCGGTGAACATCCAACTAGGACAAACCCAAAGTTTGTTAGAAGTGGCCAGAATAATTACGCAGCATGTCGGACTAAACAACCCCGACGACAATGGCAGATTAGAAGATTCGCCCGCGTTGCACGGCTGGAAATAGCCGAGAGTTCAACAGCAGCCAGCTGTCGGTGTGAGATGTCTGGATCACCGTTGTCTTTGTATGGGCAACCGGGGGCTCCTCAGCACAACGCCTGGCAACGAACAGGCCGGAGGAGTTCAACCCACGACCTAGGCTGGCTTGAACCCCTCCTCGCACGGGAGCGAAACCGACCGACGGGTGGCAACTGGGATCCAGGTGGGGTGCGCCCTCTTGTTCTCCAAGGCCGTGAAAGGATCTCGCAGCCAACCGGGAAAACGGCTGCGGAGGAGACGGCGGTGGCATGACGGTGCGGCGCTTTCCCTTTCTTGCTTTCCCTCTCCTCAGTCTCCTCCGAGACGCTCTCCTCCTCTCCCCCAGTCGGCCCGGGCAAAAACAACAGGTAAAAGAAGATTCCCACCGGTGCACCCCTCCTCTCTCTCCCACTCTCTTTGAGAATCCTCTCGCTCTTACCCTCGGCTTATTCTTTTTTCTCTCAATCCCGGCACATACGGGCAGCCCGACTGCCGCTACAGGAGGAGAGAGCCGTTTGCCGGCCGTCTGCCGGAGTACGTCGTCGTCCGTATCGGAAGGAACATGTCTACCGGTCCGAATCCTGTCTGCCGCCGCTGCTCCTGCATCGCGCTCCTTCTGCTCATCAGTCATGCAGCGAAAGGTGAGACTCTGCTACGTGAGAATCTGTTTTGCTAAGCGGAACACAACGGGGCAGAGGTGCCCGAACGTTCGTGAAAGTTGGGTGGGCTATTTTGTCAGGAGTGCGCGCACCGAAAGCGACGCTATGCGCGGAAGCGCTTTTATCTCTCAGAACTTCCCTTCTTGTTGTATTGGCGGCCATCCTGTTTCATTTTTTTTGTAGTGTCTTGCCAAAGTGACAGCTTTCATCTTAGCTCTTGCAAAGTAGTGTGTCTTTGAACAGTGCGAACCCTTTGGCTGGCAGCTGTAAAGTACAATGAAATCTCGCGTTATAAGCTTTCCTTAACCGAAACCCGCTTAATTCGCATATACGGTTTATTCGAACAAAATGCTTGGCCGTGCCATCTTCGCGCGTGTTAGAAATGCTTCCGTTAATGCGAATTCCGCATAACACGAACAAACTTTCGGCCCCTTTGTTGTCCGAGTTTTCTAGTCCGAACTTAAAATTCAGAGCTAAGTTTAAAAAGATGCCCGGCTACTGAACCCGCGCAACGCCAGCAAATCTCAACGCATCGCATTATCATTTCTGAAATTTTTAGAAGACTATGAATACTATCGGCCGGATCTTTGAATCTACTTTTGACAAATAACACCATAAATAGAGGGAAATGAAGAAAATTTTTCACCGCATTCCAAACTCTCAGAGCGAGGTCAAGATCCTTTAAGCTTTTCAGCTGTGTAGCAAAAGGTCGAATGATGTCATTCCTTTCAGCAATTCACGCAATGCAGACCAATCGGCAGGCCATTGGATCTGAAAGTTGTGCCCCACGTTATCGCTTCCGCCTATAGTTCGTTCAGGACGGGGATTCTCCTCCACATCTAACCCTCGCCTTCCATGCGTAAAATGTATGTTTCTGTGTGCATTTTCTAGCTCATAGAGAATATGAACAGTGATGTTGATGCCGTAGGTGGAATCGATTTGTTTTGTTGGCATTACTAAGCCACTGGCAACAGAGAAGCTGAAAGATTTATTAAATTCCGTTTAGCCTGCGATGAAACTAAATTATGGCTTTTATTTACCCACGCGCTCGCTTTGAGGTTCAACACTAATGCTCCTTTCCTAAATCTATAGCTAAGAAAATTAGATTAGGATGGCGAGCTTGCATTTAGGAAAGAAAACACTCGTAAGAGAAATTATTCTTTAAGTAATACGAGAGGCGGACAAGCTAGGGAACGTTTATTATTAAGAGTAGCGCGAGATGAAGACGAAGGACAAACAGGAGCACCAAAGCAAGCACTAAGGAATCGATAATGTATTTGCCTTTATTGATTTTGATCTTGAAGGCTGAAGAGACACTTCGAAGCACTTTCATATCCGCCGTTACTACACGTTTATTTTCCGGCATAATTTTCCTGGTGCGCAAGTTGTAATCAAGCAATCGCGAGATTAATTTGCCTTGTACGATTCCAGCTTCAACGTTGGAGGTAATTCTGCAGGACGTTCTCATTCAGGCTTGAAGCCCGCGTTCGCGGGCTGCATTTCTTGATAAGCTAGTTGTGGTGTGGGCGCGGAAATAATTTAAACCACATTATGTCGTTTAGTGACATCTATTAGTTATTACTCATCGCACATTCATGACACCCCAAGGACAGGTCAGGGAAGAATTTCCAAGTATATCTAAAGGTAACGCAGCAGTCACAGGATGAAGGCTGGTTTCAGCATCATACGTTTCTTCAAGCTAAATGAAAGTTGTGATAAAGCCTCTCCTTATCCTCTGCTCCCATGACAGAAAATTATAAACGATATGAGGTCCCGCATAGTGGGACTATCTCTGTCATTCTTACGACGGTCTGTGAGCGAATTCAGATAATCAGCAGCGATTTCCTCTAAAAGGGTTTCCTCTCTTTTCTAAAAAAAAAAAGAGTTATTGTGGCAACGTGACTTTAGCAAATATACTTGCAGGGTCTAGAACATGGCTTACATTAAATAACCCTTAGTTTTCGTTTCAATGCTGGCAGCAGAAATAAGAAAAGAAAGGGGGGGGGGGGGGGGCGGGGGAGAGTACGGCAGTCTACCTCGTCGGTGGAAAGCCTGGAATTCATTGGCTGAGAAACGTGCAAGGAGATATTCTTGACAGCAGCAGTAGTTGTCATGACGACATATCGCCATGGGCATTCCGAAGCCTCGGTTGGATGCATTTGTTGCACAACAGGCGGCTCACACGAGTCATATGAGATGTGCTTCTCAGAGGGACCCGTCCGCCGGGATCACTCGGAATGCAGATGTTGTTAGAAACGTTCTCTTGTCATTCCCGTCGAGGTTCTATATAGAAAAGTGTTACGTCGACGACGACTGTATCTACGCAAGTTCCAAATAGATTAATGCGCCTCGCGATCGTCGTAGCTGCCGGTCTGTCGTAAAAACGAAACAAAACAAATGACGTCATCATTTCCACGTCCCGTGATCCCCCGCGGCAAATCGAAATGGAGCGCTGCCGCGTTGACTTGCTGATCAGTGAGAATGCGCTGTTCGTAGCCCCTTGGCACAAGTCTGCCGGTCTTTTGTTTTGAAGCGAAAAGCTTCACTACGCGGGTCAGAGCCGAGCTTCGCGTGAGCCGAACTGGTGAGTTATGCGCATGCGCGAAAACGAGTGACGTCACGCGCCGCGCAGGTGGTCGCTCCTCGCCGCTGCCGCAGCCGCTGTGCACATGTGCGTCATGTGCATGCGCAAGGAGGCTATACAATGCGCTTGCCAGATAATAGGCGTGCGCACTTGACATGGAAGGGAAGGAGAGTGCGGCTGCTGCTGGACTACGCAGAAGAGCTGAGGAACTAAATTCGTCCGATCCAGAAGTACTCGCTTGGGAGTTGGCTGCACAATAGCGAAACCATAGAGACAGCCGCTTGCTACTACTCGGATCACCGGGCTGTCTTTATGGCTGTAGAGAAACTGCAAGACAATGTGTCCAACAATAATAAATAAAGAAGTTTAATACTGTCGCTTCTGTGTCTAACTCGTAAACATATGTCATTGAGTAACCAAGTCTACGCCTATAGATAAACAATGTATACAATACCAGCTAAGCTACGAAGCATAACCATGACGTCAAACCAAGCATAACTGAAGCTTTTCCCTTTTATATCCAGGCTTAACCAGAGCTAAGCCACTGCCTAATTTTTTTTTCTTGGAGTGGGAGAGAGGGGTGCTGCACCGTCGTCGCCGTCACATCACCGCCCCAAAGGATGGATGCATACGCGATAGCTGTTCTTTTTCCTCGCTTTGTTACTCGGCGCTTCACGCATTCGCCGTCGCAGCATGGCTGTCTCCAGGAGGCGGCAACGAGGGCACAGAGACCATCGCAGCCCCAAACGTGCACAGTCATTGGGATCTTTGAAAATAGGATTTAGCGCGATTAGGAAGACCACAGAGAGAAGCCGGCACAACAAAGAAGACAGCTCGGATTATTTGTACTGTCTTTTTAACATAAGTTGTATGGGTGTTTTTTTTATCTGTTTATGGCGACGTCAGCGTGGTCGTGGTGTCGGTGTTGTACGCCTCGACCAAAATCTTTCACGCTCTCCTGATGGCCAAAGGGGATGTTATCCGCGTGGGCCATGGCCATGTAGGCCTGGTTCTGAAAACACTTATGGCGAATGACGGAGGCGTTCCGGAACAGCTACTGTTGAGGTTGCTCATACACATCGTAACGATTGCACTTTTCACTCTCCTCAGCGGGAAGTCCAGCTCACACTGGACTACTTTATTATACTCGTTCTTATGGGAATTAAGTTTCTGGCTTTCAACCAACTGCAGGCATACGAAATTATTGCGAAGTTTTCAGTACCGCCGGATATGTTTTGCCCCTGATGACATTGTTATCGCTGAATTTATTGTTTCCTTGGGTTGCTTGATAATCTTACTCTTGGTTTAATTCGTCTCGCCAGTAATCGATATTTACGTCGACAAGTTGCAGCAAGCACAAGACGCATTCGTACAGAGCGACACACGCATAAAACTATTGTACCGCTATGCACACGCAGGTTTGATGCAAAGCTTGTTTCAGGGATACATGTTGCTCGTTCGGAGTAGCGCTATTTTTGCATTTGTCCCTGTCATCGTCTGTATATTTAAGCCACAAGTGTGCGTTTTCAGCAGTCTCAACTGAAGGCTTTCTTACTTCAGATTATGCTTTTGAGGACAAAAATAGCAACTGGCGATGTCAGTGCACGTTAAAGATCCCCAGGTGGTCGAAATTATTCCGGAGCCCTCCACTACGGCACCTCTCTCTTCCTTTCTTCTTTCACTCCCTCCTTTACCCTTCCCTTACGGCGCGGTTCAGGTGTCCAACGATATATGAAACAGATACTGCGCCATTTCCTTTCCCCCAAAACCTATTATTATTATTATTATTATTATTATTATTATTATTATTATTATTATTATTATTATTATTATTATTATTATTATTATTATTATTATTATTATTATTATTATTATTAATATTATTATTATTATTATTATTATTATTATTATTACCTCCCCTGAGTGTCTTCCTTTGTAGTGAAATAAATTTACATTTTGTGCGTGTGAATGGTGTACCAGCACCAAGACCTATGGGTTGTTCCTGGGCACCGAAAAATAAAGATTGATTATTATTATTATTATTATTATTATTATTATTATTATTATTATTATTATTATTATTATTATTATTATTATTATTATTATTATTATTATTATTATTATTATTATTATTATTATTATTATTATTATTATTATTATTATTATGACCCAACCGGTTGTCTACTCGACGCCAACTCAAGAGACTCCTTCCAGTCATTAATTTGATATCACCTCAAAATTTCAGCAGCGTTACTAATGTCTTCTCACTTATCGCCTGCGAAATAGGTGGCAGGGACCACACATCCTGAAAGTTAGTGCTCAGTCTCATACTTGAGATTGAATGCATTGCTTGCTTGTTTGTTTTTATCATTTAACAGTGGCACATTTCACATGCATGTGGTGCTCACTGTCTTCTTCATTCCCTTCCACGCAATGTGCAGCTGTGCCTACGACCGCGCTGCCACCGACGGTAGAAGGAGACAGCCAGCAGCCAGGTTCCAACGCAGTCAGCAGCGCGGGTAAGTGGTGAAAGGCGCGCGCACGTATATCTTCATGGGACACAAAGAAAGCCCGCGCTCAGTAGCCCGTGACAAGATCACAAGGTTACGCACTACGCGTGCCGGACACGTAAGAAAGAGAAAGTTTTTCGCAGTATTATCATCGCTGCGCGCAGGCACCGCCATTAGACGCGTCGGCAAGGGGGCATGCCACGTTCCGAGGTAGTGCGATTCTACTCGGCGGCGACGCGGAAGCCGAAGCAGCAAAGAGACCGGAACTGGTCGCCGAATTACGAAAAACTATTTCAGCAGCGACCTCCGCTTCTTTACTTAATTATATTTGCGATATTTGAACAGCCCGCAGACCGAACAAAAACCCGCTTGCAGTCCTTTCTGCGACGGAGATGAAGTCTGGACAATTTGGAAAAAAAAAAAAAGGCCATGCGTTTAGGATCTCTGCGATGCAAAAACCGGAGAAGGTTTTGTCTCAGCGCTGGTTAGAAGAGGAAGGCATGGTCGCAGCTTCCGGTTTATTGCATGGTACAAACGAGGTGAAAATTAGGGGGCTCTTACCCTCGCAAAACCATGAATCAAGGGGGGGGGGGGGAGAGAAAGCATCATTATGCTCCATTAACGACACTTTGCAGCAGTTGCTCGTCGCTCGCGTGGGCTTCATTCCCCTCTTCGGTAAAAGGATAACCGCTTAATCATCTCCGATTGCTTGCAGCAAGAAACAAACAGTTGCAAATATTAGTCTCCCTACAGAGGAGAAAGCGTCAGACCTTAACCTAGCTCGCTGTATTAACATAGGCTGTTATTTATTCAGATATATAAATGCACTTCATCGACGTCTCCTTTCCGGGTTCACGTAATAACAGTCTACGTAAGAGCGCTTTTGTTGCTTGACTGGTTCTGAATGCGTATTTATGTTAATATACTGCAACTTTTTACTGAGTTATAAGCTTTTGCATCTCCTATCTCTAACGAAAAAAATTATTTAGACACTTTCAAGATAATCTCTGGGCTCTATAAAGCAATTTTTGTAAGGAGTAGGCATATATTTTCACACCTCAAGGAGTCCACAGTTGCAGCAACGCTCGAAGCCCATCCATTTTTGTTGTTCAAAGGACTGCACAAGTAGAAAGAGAGAGAGAGAGAGACAGAAAGAGAAGCGCATATTAACTGAGTATAAGTGAAGAGGTTGACTTCAGCAGTGGAGCCGACTACTCTAAGTACTGGTGCTAACTTCGAATGTTTCAAGACACAGTCCAAGAACTTTCTTGGACCATCGCAGTTCGAAATAAGTCTTTTGTCGCCTTATGCCGACTAGTAACGATAAATTGTTCTGCACTTATTCTGTGCACTTATAATTCACAAATGAACACATATGGTAACAATTTGCACAGACCGTAACAACGCACTCAATACTGCGGTTCGCACCAGTACTACGAAACACCAAATTCGCCGCGTCACTCAGTCACTAATTTTGATCGATGGAGTCCATTTAGCGATGCTCCATCATCTCTCTGCATTCACTTGTCCTCGTCCTAAAACGATAATCAGAGGTGTTGTACGATAAAGAAAATGGGAAGGGGGAGACAGGGTTCAACAGTTTAAACGCCCGGTACAGTGAAGCGTGCACCCTCCGGTCTGTAAAGAGCCAAGTTCCTTGTTCGAAGCACTCTCATGCTGAAAACGCGCATTCGCCGCCCCGTTCCGACGCCTTCCTTTTGTCTGCCCCTGCTATACGAACACCCTGATAAATGGCCCCGAGCCATTTTAAAACGGTCTGAGATGAAACAACCGGCGGCCATTAGCCCCCCCCCCCCCCCCCCCTCCTCATTAAATAGCGAAGAAGCGGCTGCGGAATCAGCGACCGCCACGAAGCCGCCCTGTGCAGAGTATGCGGATAACAACTATGGGGCAGTCTACTGCCGATGAGAAAGGAAGAAACGTGTGTGTCTGGTGTTTTTTTTTTTTTTGGGGGGGGGGGGGCACATCAAGGTCAGGTTCATTGCTGAAGAAAGCGGCTAGCGCCTTCTCTTTTGCTTTTCTCTTGTTCCGCCCACCTCCGCTGCTGTTCCCGGCGGCCAGCTGACTACTCTTGTGCCCTTCCAGGAAGCCACGCAATGCGGAGGGCGGCCAAATTGTCGGCGCAATTAAACGGCGCAATATTCTCCTCTCCCCCCCCCCCTCCCTCCCTCTCTTTATACCCTCTATCACGAGCGTCCGCTCACGGCGGGACAAACCCTTTGCCCCTTCCGGTGCCGGTCTCCCGCAGGTATGACCCCGCGCGGCTGCGAGGCTTGGGTGTGTATACCGCAGCATGCCAAATGCATGCAGCGCGCATCGGTGTCTGTGTTTCCTGTACCACTCACGGTTCAGCCTATAGTATTTGCAAATACTTTGCGGCTATAGATGCGTAAACAGCTTTCTTCCGGGATTATGTCGTAGTAGTCCGTTGGCTAGGTGTGCTCTAGCAGAAAGCACTTTTACGCTGACTTTTTGGCCACTGAGATTATGATCCGCGTCGTCACGTGGGGACATCGATAGGGAGTATGCAACGCGGACAAAGCTAATCGATGGTTCCTTAGCGCAAGGGAAGGAACTCTAACAGAAAGGGGAACGAGGCAGCGGTGGTTGGTAGGCAAGCTGCCGGATGAGATTAGGAAGTTTGCTGAGACAGGGTGGTTGCAGCTTGCTTAGGGCAGTTATTCGGGGATAACAGGGGGGGACGACGTACTGCAGTGGTCATAGCCGAAATTAGTATGATGATGATGTCAATTCTTCGCCGCAGAAAAAAGCGAAAATACGGCGTTTTTGTTTTGTTTTCTGACACATGACGAAGTGGATTTTTCGGGGGCGCACTGAGAATGAATAACGGAACTATTCAACCTTCGCCTTGTCAAAGACCACCAGACAAGGCTTGCCACATAATTTTAATTTGTCCCTAGACACTAATTTCCGATATTTGGATCACACTCGCTGTTTTTCTTTTTATGCCTGTTTGAAGACATTCCCTTTTCGGGCAAAGCGGCGCTTCAGTGTGGTCGATTGTATTATGAGCAGTACAACCGTGTTTGCATTGCATCGTTATGAAAGAAAGGAATTTAGAGTGGTATTCCATGCGACAGACGTCATCTGCTTTGCACACCTCAGTCATATCAGCTTGCTGAGCGACGTGGCCTGGTGGTCGGCTCCATTAGCGAACCAAGATGCAAAATGTGGCGTGCAAGGAATTATTACTTTGTGCGAGCAGAAATCGCCCTGCCACCTATAGACAAGCCAGGTGCTTTCTCCATTTCTGCACTCGATACACAAACTAAACTTGTAATGCCGAAAATGTTCTTTTTTGTTGTTGTCATACAGCTCATTTTGCAGCACACGACAATAACATATATTCTGCTTGGTGCCTTTTAAAAACCGCTACGATGTGTTACCGTGTCCCAATTGTTTGTGCAACACAGTTTTACATTTTTGCGCATGCATGAGCAGCGGAGAAACATGTTCAGTTGTCTTACGCGTGTATAACGCTGTATGTAGCAGTGAATTCCATGTACGGTGATCCGTTTGTTTTCTTCATTTCGCCCCCCACCAGTCCCTCGCATCCTCTTCAAGAACTGACCAAAACTGATTGTTCTCGATACGACCATATCCGTCTCCCTGTTCCCTTATGTGTATATCCCCTATGGCTGCACTCAAATATCCCGTTCAGAGAATAGTCTCGTTTCTTCGCACACTTTGTAAGAACCCTTCGAAGGCTAAGCACCTTCTTTTTCTTTGTTTTTTTTTTCTCCTGCCCTTCAGAAGTTCTGTTAATGGCGCTATTATGAGATCCAGGTCTTGGCGTACAGACTGCGTTCCACGGCCTCAAATCTAATCGAATCTTTCTTTCACACTTCACGCGGGATGTACAATGTAGCATCTTGCGTGAACACATCTGCAGACCCGCCCCCCACATCGTGAACACAGCAGCTAACATTTGGAGGGCATTCATACAATAACACCCGAAGCGTTTTATGTGAACCCATCCGCACTGCAATCATTTCAAAGCACGGAGCTCCAAATGGCATTCAGGGAACGATTAGTTAACCAACGCCAGCGCACGCAGAAAGCACTGCCTTCTTGCTCGAGACAAGCTGCGTTCGTGCACAAAGGCAGCAATGCATCTCACAGTGGCTCCGCTGGGCTCTTTCAGGTCAGAGGCTAGGCGAACACGGTCCATCTTCGACGAGATAAAATCTCGACACACGGCGTGGGCTCGTTCGCGCACGACGTATATTCGCCTGAAAACACGGCACACCAGGTGGTTGTTGCAATCGGTTGCCGTCACCGGAGGACACGGCCAAAGCAGCCCGCCGCGTCTCCCTTCTTCGCCACCACGGGCGTGCGTATGAATACATCCGCGCCTATTATGTGTGCGCGCTCTCGTAGAAATTACTTCGCGCTGAAATTGTGAGCCACGTCCGCGTTAGACGTCCGCATCATTTGTTTTGCGCCCCCCCCCCCTTATTGCACCCCCCACACCCTCCACCGTCACACACGCCTGTGTTTGCGTGTGTGTGAGCACGCACATGCCACGCCAAGGGCATCTCGGGTTATCGCGCCAGACGGCGAGGCGGCGACCAGCGTTCTCAGCTCACGGTGGGCAAAAAGCAACAAGAAGTCACGCTTATATGCGTGGCTTTTTTTTTCTCGAGAATTTTTTCTCTTCAAGGGCGCGCCCGGACCCCGTGGACACCAACCCCAATCTTGGTTGTTTTTCCCCCGATGCGGCCCTTTTGTTGTGCGCATAGGCGCGGTCGCTTTTAACCGTTGCTACGCGTTAGGTGTCAAGCGCGCGGTATGTATATATAACCAACCACGCGGGGGGCCTCCCCAGATGCCTATAAGGAGGTCCGTGCCCGGAATGACTTATAGGAACGCCAACCATGGTCGTTTCACCACCTCCACCTCCGACTTCTTCTTCTTGAGCAGTCTCCGCGGGAGAGAGAGACCATGCAGTTGGAGCACGCCCGCATGACGAAGCCATCTATATGCTTATCCCCCTTTTTTCCTTGTTTAATTTTCTCCTTCGCCGAGCTTCTGCAGTTGGCGCAGTGGTGTTTGCCAACTTGATTTCTCCAGCGACGTCTTAGCGACGTCGACAGCCGCTCACCACAGCCTTGAGACACAATGCAAACGGGGGTAAACGTTAAACAAAAAAAAAGAGGGCTGTTTTGACCGTGCACCGGCCGCCAATGCGCCTTTCAGCTCGGTGCATTCTATCACACACTCTCTGTATCCGTCTCTGGCGTCGTCACTACCTGAATCCCCCTTCGCACGTGACCAGCATGAGGGAACCTCTTTGGCGTCGAGTTCTCGATAAGCGGCGTTTCGCGACGCAGGAGGAACTTGCGTGCCTTAACGCGTAAGCTCGTCATTTCTTCTGTGTTACGTAACGCGCTTGAACTTCTCTTGCTTAAGTTGGGGAGAGCGACAAGCCTCCTCTCCCTTCCCTTCCTCGCTTCATGTGTGAGTACCAATCAGCAATGTGGCGATAATTTAGCGCAGCACCTGGCTAACTATTTGCGTGAATTGTTCAGGTGTTGATTTCGCGTAGCTATGCGAAGGCGGATCAACTTCTTGCGAAAGGGCAAGATAATTTGTCCATGGCCGTGTGAGCCGGCCAGGAGAAAGAAGGCAATCTGAAGAAGAAAAAATGGAACGTAAGAAGTTCTGGCGGCGACCAGCACTCTAGGTTCATAGTGGGCAAGAAGCAACAAGAAGTCACGCTTATATGCGTGGCTTTTTTTATATATCAAAAAGTGTGGGTATGTCCCATCTTTTGATAGGCTAACAACAACAACAACAACAAGTTCTGGATTTGGCGGAAATTAGCGGTTGCATTTCAAGGAAGTTGAAATCGAGTGCCTCCAGTAAAAAAAAAATAAAAAAAATTGACATAGCAAAACAAGTATTCGGTTCTGGGCATGAGGTTCTGAACTTCCGTCATTACGAGAATCCTGAACATTATTTACGATGAATTTATTTCCTGCTAAACTAACTGAAATAACCATGCGATTAATATGAATGGAGTGGAGTGTGTGTGGCAGCTTACCACTATCCCTCAAGAAGAAAGTGTACAAGAGTTGTATCTCGCCAGTGTTCAACTACAAGTTTCAAAGTTGGAAGCTAAAGAAAAGGCTGGAAATTAAGTTTCTTCACACCCTCTCTCCACTCGGTGGCAGCTGGCGCGACGCCGTCCTCCCATTGGCTGCAGCTGGCTCGACGCTCCCCCGAACTAAGCGTACTTACCGAGCTACTCCAAGGCTTAAGACAAGATTTTTTTTTTTGCGTTAGACCATGTTAAATAACGCTTTCACACTATAAAAAAGAGGGTGACGATTGGGGTTAACCTGCGGAGCCAAGTTTCTTGCGGGCCTCCGCGCTGACGGCAAGAGCTTCTAGGCATCCGGATTCATGGCCTGTGCTTCAGCGTCCACCTCGTATGAGGAAGGAGCCAGGTTTGCTGGATCAATGGCGCCGGGTGGCCATCATTTTTCCAATGGAGCGCAAGCTTTCTAATGTTGTGGTGCTCGGCTCCTGGGATGAAATGATTGAAAAATGCGTCTTTGACCCGACTCTGCGTCCAGAACAAACACGCTAGCCATGACACTCTTGGGACAAGCTGTCCTTAGTTGCGCCATGAAAATGAAATCTACTCATCATCATCGTAACCGTTTTGGGTGCATCGTCACGGTTAGCCGATGCACAAGGTTTACAATGAATAGCGTGGTGTTAGAGGTGGCTGACAAGAATATCAGGTACCCTCTACACGCTTAGATATGAAGCCGGGTGTAGGCTTAAGTAGGACCCGGATATTGCTTGTTAAAGCGACAGTCGCACTGTACATGCTGCAAAGGATACTTGCTGTGCAGGTAGACTGAGTATGCGTTTCGTCGTCGTGTCTCGTCATCTTGTGAGCAGCTGATCGAGGGAAAGGGAGAGAGGGGAGGGGGCTCGGAGAGCTTCGGTAGGTTTTTCTGAGAAGGCTGAATGCACATCTATCCCTCTCTTTGATTAAATTGCTGGCCTGAAGCACTTGAAGCGGTTAAAAAGCAGCCCACGAATTTTCCTCGCGTTTTCATGATCGTTCTTGACTCTCTTAAGCGAAAACAACGTAGTGGCCTAAAGGTCCGTTATTCTTACAACTCAACTCCGAAAAATCGTCCTTGTTCGCCTTAGCAAGTGTCAACTTCGAGTCGAACTAAAAAACAGGCGCAGGTATTTTAGCGAACGTCGCAATAACCAAGCCCTCGAGAGCAATTTTCCGGCCTCGAAGACGCGAGGTGCCCTTGCCAAAGGCTACGCAGCTAAACCATTAAAAAATTATCCCCTTCTTGCAAGGTCGGCTCCGTTGTTTGAGAACCTCGAAGGCGTCGTCGAACGGAGGGCGTGTGAGGATACATTCGGCGTGGTTGAGTATGCCGTCCACGTATACAGAAGCAGCCCGGGGGCCAAAGGCAGCCGAGGCGTAGCGGCGATAAAACTCTTCGCTCCGGTAGGCCCCTTCACACATACACGCATACAGACGAGGACGCCTTTGAGTGGCGCGTTCTGCGTACGTGAGCTCACAGTTGACTTTCAAATGAGCCCCTCGTTTTAGGGGGGTCGGCAGACGCTCTCAGAAGCCACTACATAGGCATACGTGTACCCTTCCTGCCGGAACACGTTCAGTGTGCGGATGCCTCGTGCCGAGGAACTGCGTCCGTCTCTGCATCTGTGGGGGGGCAGGAACGTTGTTGTGGACTGCTTGAGAGCAAGACCACGGGACCTTCCTTTCCGCATGAAAGACGCGACGTGCGCAGTAGTGCGGAAGTTCATGCACGGTGTTCCTGTGTGTGAGCCGTGCGAATACTGGGCGTGATTCACGCTAAGATTCGGCGTGCAGCGTACATATACGGTGCGTGTGACCTCTGAGTCAGCACTTCCGGAACATTATTGCAAAAATGCACAGTGCGTTTCATATGTGTGTGTGTGTATGTCCGTTTGCGCGTTGTAATATTTTGAAGGCACGGGGCGTTCAGCAGTATAGTCGGGGTCGGCTAAAGAATAGAGATATTTAGCATACGGAGACGGCTAGCGGAGACGTATCCTATTTGGCCACACCGTTGCCACTACGCATGCGCAGTTCCCGTACGTAAAACCGGCATACGTCTCCGTTAGTACGTCTCCGGTGTGCTAAATCTCTCTAATATCCTTCTTTTCCTCTTCAGAACAGCCCGGATTACGAAACTTGGTGCTCGAGTCAAGAGGCACCTGGCATAACTTGTAAAGGGCTCGTGCAGCAAAAGCTGTCATTTACCTTGCTAACGCTGCAACAAAGTAAAACAAGAGTTGCTTTCCGGCTTTCCATGCGCCAGGCCCAATGCAACATGACTCCCTTAAACTTTCATGACAGAAGCCTTCGAGTGCTCCTGGTTCTCGACTAACAGGACTTAATGTCGGTACCGGCACCTAGCTGGTTAGGTGAAGAAAAATAGAATTAAGTTCGTTAACACATTTCATTTCAAGTCACCTCGGCACCTTTCTCGTAAGCGATTGTCTGCCTTATGCAGTAATGACTGGCTGTACTTAATTGGTCACTTTGTAACACCTTAAAAGAACGGCTTGCTGGGCAAGTTGGTAACTGTACATCTTTTTGGTTACAGGCGCGAAAACCTAGTTTGTTCCTGCACTCGCTTGCTTTCTGAAGTGGCTTTCTGCACAGTTTTACATCATATCTGTGCAGTACACAGTTATGATTCTGTGATAGGTTTGCTGCTCTTACGCAGAGCACTGTTTAAAACATCTATTACTGTGCGCGAGCTACCTAATGAGCTAGATACGCACCTGTCTTTAGACAGAGCCAATGCTAAAAATAACAATCTAACACATACCAAAGAATTCTGGACAAAAGCATTTTTCAGCGAGAAAGAGTTTATGAGCGCAATTTTTTTCACATATTGTAAGATTTCACTATAACAATCAATACACCCGCAGATATCCCGTCGGCAGTCTTGAATTTTTGCTATTAACGTTTTTGCTGTCGTCAAAAGCGTTCCCTATTAGTTTTCTAAGGCAGTCTTGACTGCTCGTTGCTAGCGATGCAATCACTATAAAAGAAAGATTTTCCTACATATCGGAAGAACGGATCATTACCTTGGATATTTCTATACCTGTACCTTACAGTTTTCCAATATTCAAGAAGCCCCCTTCGAGTTTCTATCCCAAATTTTGCTCATTAAGAATTACACATTTCGTCGCAGAAGGTACTTATGTGCTTGGTGCGGTCCCACTTCATGCACTTCCACTTTCCGAAATTTATTTGCCTGCTATAGACGTAGTCACTTAATACTGAACCCGGTAGGCTGGAAGGCAGAATACATTTTGCCGTCTTGACTTCAGCGTACAGCATACACTTGTACCTTTTTTTGTAGTCGTTACTGCCCTTTTCTAATTTTATTTTTCCTTCCGCCCATAGGCACAGCTACAGAGCAGCCATTGTTACCTGTGGATCAACCACGAATTGATGGAAGTCCCGGCGTCTCTGCCTGCGGAATGCCCTGCAATGAATCGTTTCCGGTTCCGGTGTGCGGGTCCAACGGCCGGGTGTACAACAGCGAATGCTCGCTGAGGAACGCCAACTGCCGGTAAGGGGGATTCTTTGTACCCTGCGACCTGACCGTGGAACAGAAATGTTCATGCCCACGTATGCAAAGAATTCGTATACTTCCGAAGAGCTCGCGAGCACTAGAAATAGAGCTAACGTTACAAAGCTCCGCAAACACAGCCCTGCCCCATTGTTCTATTCACAAGCAGCGAATCACATGAACCAGGAGTCCAAATGTAAGAAAGCCTTGGTGATTCATTTACTCATACATTGCCGTCTGTATACGTGCAAGTATGTCTGCGACCCTATTTCTCCTAGCTTTCTCTCTCTCTCTCTCGCTTGTGTGTGTGAGTTTATTGATTTTAGGACGCTTCTGCCAGCAATTTTTCTTTTAGTAATTATCAAATGCCTGTGCCGCCTGTGAGCTGATTTATCAACTTCTGGCTGAACTCAATAACTTCTGAGCAGGTCTGAACAGTTCAGTTAACCAATTTCTACAGGTACTGCTCCAAATATTGAACCAGTTCAGTTAGCTTTATTTGTGTGTTTGCGTGCGTGCGTGCGTGCGTGCGTGCGTGCGTGCGTGCGTGCGTGCGTGCGTGCGTGCGTGCGTGCGTGCGTGCGTGCGTGCGTGTGTGTGTGTGTGTGTGTGTGTGTGTGTGTGTGTGTGTGTGTGTGTGTGTGTGTGTGTGTGTGTGTGTGTGTGTGTGTGTGTGTGTGTGTGTGTGTGTGTGTGTGTGTGTGTGTGTGTGTGTGTGTGTGTGTGTGTGTGTGTGTGTGTGTGTGTGTGTGTGTGTGTGTGTGTGTGTGTGTGTGTGTGTGTGTGTGTGTGTGTGTGTGTGTGTGTGTGTGTGTGTGTGTGTGTGTGTGTGTGTGTGTGTGTGTGTGTGTGTGTGTGTGTGTGTGTGTGTGTGTGTGTGTGTGTGTGTGTGTGTGTGTGTGTGTGTGTGTGTGTGTGTGTGTGTGTGTGTGTGTGTGTGTGTGTGTGTGTGTGTGTGTGTGTGTGTGTGTGTGTGTGTGTGTGTGTGTGTGTGTGTGTGTGTGTGTGTGTGTGTGTGTGTGTGTGTGTGTGTGTGTGTGTGTGTGTGTGTGTGTGTGTGTGTGTGTGTGTGTGTGTGTGTGTGTGTGTGTGTGTGTGTGTGTGTGTGTGTGTGTGTGTGTGTGTGTGTGTGTGTGTGTGTGTGTGTGTGTGTGTGTGTGTGTGTGTGTGTGTGTGTGTGTGTGTGTGTGTGTGTGTGTGTGTGTGTGTGTGTGTGTGTGTGTGTGTGTGTGTGTGTGTGTGTGTGTGTGTGTGTGTGTGTGTGTGTGTGTGTGTGTGTGTGTGTGTGTGTGTGTGTGTGTGTGTGTGTGTGTGTGTGTGTGTGTGTGTGTGTGTGTGTGTGTGTGTGTGTGTGTGTGTGTGTGTGTGTGTGTGTGTGTGTGTGTGTGTGTGTGTGTGTGTGTGTGTGTGTGTGTGTGTGTGTGTGTGTGTGTGTGTGTGTGTGTGTGTGTGTGTGTGTGTGTGTGTGTGTGTGTGTGTGTGTGTGTGTGTGTGTGTGTGTGTGTGTGTGTGTGTGTGTGTGTGTGTGTGTGTGTGTGTGTGTGTGTGTGTGTGTGTGTGTGTGTGTGTGTGTGTGTGTGTGTGTGTGTGTGTGTGTGTGTGTGTGTGTGTGTGTGTGTGTGTGTGTGTTTGCGCGCGCGCGAAGCTTTGCAAATACCATGGCGGGTACAAACGCTCCGTCGATGGAGGCAAACACAATTGAAGAAGAGTTTGGGCAGTCGACTTGACGTGCCGAGGTGTGTAATCCTCCACCGAAAATGGTCGGCAGATGACGCTGGAGTCTCCTCCTTGGCAGGAATAGGACTCAGGTACGTGCGCACCGAATTCAGGTAAACAAAGGCCACCATTACCCAGTCTGCGCACACAGGAGCGAGGAGATAGTGAGGGCATGGCGAACCTCTCCCGCGGCTCTTACTGAAAGCAGCCCCAATAAGGGGCCCGCGAGAAGAACATCTCTGTCCGTCTGGTCACGAGCGCGCAGGTAAACGTGCCAGCGCTGCTCACGGAAGGAAGGGACGCCGTCTTGAATTCGTAAGCGCACCTTGGACGACCTCTGACAGAACGAAAGCACACACGGAGAAGAAATTCCAGGGCCGTGCCTCACGTCACAGGATCACGGCCGGCGGTGCTGGGTCCGCTGTCCGCACGACGCCATCCCGCGGTTCCGACAAATTACCGCTGCCGGAGAAGGAACACTAAATTCACGTGTCGCAACGGGGGCTGCAGGTAGCTGCGGACGCCCGCAATAAACACGCCAACCGGAAGAATTAGCGCCGTTGCGCAATAGGAGATGCTACTCTCGATCTGGTATTGGGCGTGCAATTAGTCGCGCGAATTGTGTGCACCGCTACGGAGGCTGAGAGAGCGACGCGACACGCATTTCCCCAGTTCACTACAATACACGAAGTCCCGCATTGTGAAAGTCTAAGTGGCGCCCTCTTGTTCTCGGTGTGGTAGTGAATTCGACACGTACGGCACTCACCGGGACTTGTTGCTAGGTTAATTTTGGTCCAGCGGAAACATAGCGGCGCAAAGGCGCATGCATTGAGGAAAGGCGGACGACACCGGGCTGTCTCTCTATTGTCCCTTCGTTCGTGCCTCTCTTGTACAGGGTGTGTGCTATATTGAGTTTCCACTTGACGCTTACAGCAGTATATCCTACTGAATAAAGAACAAAGAGACCTTGCCAAACCTATATACAAGCCGCATGGGTCGATAAAAGCCCCGTTCGGAAAAACATACGCTAAAAAGGGAAGTACGCGTGGTGCGGCGGTTGCATGTGCGTGTGCAACAATACGGCCCCTGCTGTTTCCATTGCACGCAATTTGTAAGGAGTACTGTTATTTATGGCAAACGGTTTGCGGTAATTGCAAGAGCGCCGCGACGACGCATTTCCGGCGCTTGCAGTTCCAGAGAAACCTCTAGGCACTTTGCTTCACAGCGTGATCGTCAACATCGACGCGGTGATTCATTCTGTGATTTCGAAACCACCGCGGCCCTGGAAGAGCAGCGCACGTGTTTCAAAAGCGGCCGGCTGAATTATATCTGATGTTTGTCTAGGAAGAAGTGCCCGTTCGGTGGCTGCCGGTCTGCTTTTGCTTTGCCTTCTTTTATTTTCTTATTCACATCGAACTAAAACGTCTCGCCTTCGCGTAAGACTTGTTGCGGCACAGACATCGTGCATGAAGGAAGTATGCACACGTTAGCAGGACACTGAGGACGAATCTATCCAATTTTTGCACTCAGTAAAAATGAATTCTGTGGCTCTTTCCGGCTAAGTTGGTGCTTGCTCGGCAGCAAAACACAGTTTTTTTTTCTAATTTCATTTCATTTCGTTTATGTGCAGAGCATTTATTACTGCGAAAGCATTGCTGCTGTAACCTCCCCCAGAAATCTGGTTTCTGTGAAGTGAAGCCTCCACCCTACATCGCCGCCTCCGGGCAGCACTATCCACCTCCTCACCACACCCCCCTAGCTTGGAGACAACCCGTGCACACACCCACTGCCACCTTCGATCGACGGCCCCATCCTACCCCTGCCGACATTCACCCTCCAGAAGCGTCATGCACCCCATCGACTCTAACCTGAAGAAGGAGCACCCATCACTAACTCACCTACCTCCACCCTTCACAACGCCTCCACCTACCCACTAGAAGCTTACGCCACTGCGTAGCGAAAAAGTGACGGCTAAATAGAATTCAAAGACGTAGTGAGAAGCCAGCTGCCATAGAAAAGCACCCCGCACCACCCTACCCACCCTACACCACTCCCATAGCTAGGACTGCCAAATCACCCATCGCCACTTCCGAGCCACCTTCGCCCGCCCTGCAGAAAAATTCTGTCGCGTGTGTGAAGCCTCGGCTTAGAGTAAAAGCATTTAATAGAGACCAAACACAAAAGCAATCGTCGAGGATAAATCCAATTGCCTTCGCAAAATTGTTGCGTCACATTTCTGATCGTTTCGTTATTTTTTTTTCCGCCACTCGATTTCAACTCGTCACATCAAAACTCAAAAAGACTCCGTGATCTCTTTGGGGAAGTGAATGACGATTTAGCCCGTCCTCGGGGATCCGCACAAATAATTTCACAAATAATAAACGGCCGTTGGAGGCGCTTTTATTTTCTGACCTTTTCTAGCTCATAAAACCTCCTTTTTCGATCGAAGTAACCTATTTGTAATTAAATTAAAGGCCAACCTCGATTTTTCATCGATGGCTCTTTAAAGTAGCGTTCTTTTATACTACACGCTTAGTGCAAACGCTTGTCATTTGTGAAAACATTAAGTCTAGCTGCTGCGGGATAGTAGATACATTGGCGTCCGCGTTCGAGAAATATTTGAGTTTTATCTATTTGTGATGCCTCTTGTGCAACGACTATCACTGAGCCTTGATTTGCAACAGCGGGTAACTGATGCAGACAAAGGCATTCTACGTCACAGGACGCGTCAGAAATTTAATCACGAACACCTATAACATGAAACGATGTGTGACTAACCCAATTTACTCGCCATTACTGAAAAAAAATCACAATTTGTACTGCTCAGGTGCGTGCCGAAATCAAGAAAATATATATTTACGTAGTGGCCAACAAACTTTGGAGAGATAAAGAGAGATAAAGAGGAAGAGTTAAGGCAGGAGTGTTAACCAGAAACAAAATTTAACAAACGCATTCTTCTGTTTAGCTGCCTCTCTTTGCGTTATACGACTAAGCTGCTAAGCTAGTACGAGGTTCTAATCTTACCAGTAACGCCTCACGATAAAATAAGCCCACTGATACCAAACAAGGTCGCTAGAGAATGTTGTATTACGTTCAGTACTTTCGTTTCCATGCTATCTCTATATGGTGGCATTGGCAGTGCTGTTAAGGGACAGTTAAAGGACAGGCGGGGTTGGCCTTACATTGCACATGGCGACAATAGCACCGCCTATGTCGCATAGTCTGAACAAAATATAACTCTTACCACTGACCCAGAAGTCCACTGTTTTCTCTCTATATATCTCTCTTTGTTCTTACTTGCCGAGTCTCTATAAGTATCTCTCTATCCGTAATGTTCCTTCGAGACTGACCGAATGCGCGGGCAAGGTTTGGACTAGGTCACAGTAATCCCTGTAGCCATCACTGCGTACAGCGTACAAACATGCATTTAAGAAAAGACAGTTCGCGTTCGGCTCTCTCTCAACGGTGCGATAGAATGGCAATCTTTATCGACACAGACAGTCACATTGCTCGATATGTGCACACTATTTCACGTCGTTCCAAATCTTATCTGAACTACGAATTCTTTGTCCGTGGCGTCCCTAGAACGCTGACGAAGCTTAATCACAGTGATCGCATCCCGTAGCCGCTACGCGCTTACGACGTTCACGACAACAAGCGCTTTGCTGCAACATTTGCTATAGTGCGGTGAAGCCAACTTGACAACGCACTGTGTTGACTTGTTGGTTTTACCTTCAGGCTAGCGCGTGCTGCCAGCAAGTCTAACTTCTTCACGTTTAAGCTTGTGGGAATGCAAATGTCAGCAACATCTGGAATGGTGCGAGACGCTGATGCCAGTCCCTGAGCGTTTAGTAATTCTAGGGGTGGAATGCCTGTTGCGTGCATGCCGCTGCATTCGCGCTTGCGCCGCAGGTAAGTTCTAGTGAGTTCCGTCCGCTGACATTGTTGGAGCAGCGTGGTGCAGTCAACACTCAAGGGGTGTGAGGGTGGCCACACTAAGCCACACTATGTGGCCACCCACATATTGTGGCCACCCTCACACCCTTTGAAATAAGCATTAATCCCTTAGCACGTGTCGAGTGCCGAAAGGAGATGGACAGTATCGGAGGAAAAGAAACTGCGTCGTCAGCGACGAGCGTTGCAAGGCTGAGTTAGACGACTGTCTCCGCACCCTAGTAATAAAACAATGACTGAGCCGGTACAAGTAATCGTTTAGCTTGTAATGGTGCTGCTTTTAACGGCGTGGTTGTAATGCCGGAAAAAGTGCACGGGGTGCTGAGTTAGTCACGTGTTGGACTACTGCATGCATGCGGTATAGGATTGGCCGCTCAACAGGAACAAACACGTCTGCACTTTTAAACCACTTCTGTGCGCTCTTCATGGCTTTTCCATGACCATTTAACAGCGATTAAGACCATCACTACCCTTAAACTAACTCCGAGCACTTGGGTCGAGCACAGGGGTCGGGCCCAGGTCGCATGTGCATGGCGCAGCAATAGAACGTTAAACTAAAAAGCGAGCGTCCACATTTAATCCTTCGTCAGCAATAGAAATAATAAAGAAAGTTGAAGAAGCCTTCACGTAATGAAGCACGAGTTACAGCTTCAACTGTGAATGGAGTAATGTGGTGCAAGGAGGTCATGGGATTCATGTGTGTGTAAGGGGGTCACAGTCAGTTGTGAAGAGTTGAATGGATAACGTGGCACTTAATGAGTGACATGACCCATTAAAGTTAGCATTGGGTTACATTAGCCATGTGACTGATGGCATTTGCCACTGATGATGCTCACGTGACGAGGACATCATTTCGTGCGACTACGCAATCTCCGCGCAACAAATCTTTAAGAACAGGTGGCGCTGTGAAACGCAGTTGCATAATGGCTCGGAGAAAGACGCCATTTCTTTCAGGTTTCCAGCCCAGGAATAAGCAAGGTCTCCATACACACCGCGCCTCCTCCTCCTCTCTCTTGCGTCCGCAGGAAACAGCGGCGGCAGCGCGGGGGTCCCCTGGAGCCCGTTCGGGTGGTGGAGTGGGAGCGCTGCCGCGGCCGCCACCCGCTCTGCCCGGACAAGTGCCTCGACATCTACGACCCGGTGTGCGGAAAGGACGGCCGCTTTTACCCCAACCTGTGCATCATGCAGCGACGAAATTGCGGGTGCGCATACTGCTTCTCTGCTATTCGTAGGACCGAGACATACCTGGGGCCGTGCTATGTAACGATTCATTTCATTTGGTCATCTAGCTGTCATTAGTTGCTGCTCCCTGTGACGTAGGCCGTAGGAGAAGGCGTCGCGCAGGTCGGGCGAGAAACACTCCCATGATGCCATTTACTTGCATAAAAGAGTTACACACCCATGTAACACCGTCGGCGGAGCACGACGGGGCGCTTGGCATGCCTGACGCGCTTTATCGGCGCTAATCTAGCACTGGCAAAGAAAGTGCGCGCTGATTGTGCGAAATACTGGCGGAGCGTGATTAGTGTGACCCAACCGGAGTGGATGCGACGGATGGTAGCTAAACTCTAAACAGACAGGCGTAAACAAAAAAACAGGAGTAAGCTGTCCTCTATCGACACTCCCTTTTATAAAAGGGTGTGCGCTAGAGGACATCTTACTCCCTTTTTACTCCCCTCTGTTTAGAGTGCAGTTAAGTCACATGTAAGGAGTATTGAGCGAAACAGTGACTTGACGAGATGACACTTATCAGCGGTCGCGAGCTCGCGAAGCTTCTCCCTGCAAAACCTTCCCCAACTTTTCTATTCCTTTGTTTTTTCACCAACATGTATATTTGGGTTAAAAAGCCCAGAAGCGAGCAATTATGCAATTTAGGTGCGTGCTTTTTAGTATTGACCCCTAATTGCTCCAAACACGTGCCATCTTTCTTTTCCAGGAAGGTCGTCGGAACGCAAACACTGGCTGTCTGCATAGCCAGCGCCAGAGGTGAGCTCTTCTTTCTGCACTTGTCGCCGAAATTCCTCAAATCGTATACCGGAAGAGTAATAATAATAATTGGTTTTTAGGGAAAGGATGTGGCGCAGTATCTGTCTCATATATCGTTGGACACCTGAGCCGCGCCGTAAGGGAAGGGATAAAGGGGGAGTGAAAGAAGAAAGGAAGAAAGAGGTGCCGTAGTGGAGGGCTCCGGAATAGTTTCGACCACCTGGGAATCTTTAACGTGCACTGACATCGCACAGCACACGGGCGCCTTAGCGTTTTTCCACCACAAGAACGCAGCCGCCGCGGTCGTGTTCGAACCCGGGAAATCTGGATCAGTAGCCGAGCGCGCTAACCACTGAGCCACCGCGGTGGGTTAACCGGAGGAGTACGCATCTGGGAATTCCGTGGCGTGCCTGCAACGCACAATCTCTCTCCCCCCCCCCCCCCCAGAAAGAATTTACAATCCAATGTGTGACCCTCCGTTTCACTGTCAATCAAATTAGCTGCTTTCTGCAATCGAAATCCGTCATACATTTCAATCACACCCGTGCGGCCGTAGGAATCTTGTTGTACGACAGTAGGAAAAAGTGGTATTGACTCCGCCAGGAAGTATCCCGCAGGAAGCCTTGTCCGACAGCCCTTAAGGATAACAGACTGGATTCCAAGGGAAGGGAAGCGTAGCAGGGGGCGGCAGAAAGTTGGGTGGGCGGATGAGATTAAGAAGTTTGGGGGGATAGCTAGCTAGGTTGGCCGCAGCTGGCACAGGACAGGGTTAATTGAAGAGATATAGGATAGTTCTTTATCCTGCAGTGGGCGTAGTCAGGCTGATGATGATGAAGCAAGAAGAGTGGAAAGAGAGATAAAGACAGGTTTATTCGCAAAGGAAGGCATACGAGAAGGCCTGAATGACGGTTCTCTGGCCTGCTACTTGGCGCTGCGGAAGGGGAGGAGGTGAAGAGAGAGGGTTATGATTGCTGACGATAGGGGCAAGAGTGCTAATGGACACATCGCCGCAGCGTAATTCATGGCCCATACAACTTCACACACATACAACATATATATACGCAGCGTATATACAACTTCAAGAAATAAATATGCACTATCCGCTCGCGCTGTTCAGCTTTTCACCATTCGCCCCCCTGTGCGCAGAGGCCCGCAAGCTGGACTCGTGCCCCCAGGACTGTTCGGAGCTGTACGAGCCCGTGTGCGGGTCCAACGGCGAGGTGTACCTGAACGAGTGCTTCTTCAAGAAGGAGACCTGCGGGTTCGTATTCACATGCACCCGCATCACTTGCACGTGCACCTGCGCACAATATGAACGCGCCCGCAGATCACTATAGTGTACTCGCTGGGTGCTACTGAACGCTTTCCTTTGAGGCGAAAAAAGACTAACATCCTTGGCAAGTTATCAAGAAATTTTTCTCGTGACAACGTTTGGATGTTCTTAAGATCACATGCCTTATCAGATGCTCTACCTTCCTCGCAATGCAACATATGCAACTTGCATATGATTGCTTCGCCCGCCTCGTTTTCACATTGACTACAAATCAAGAAAAGGCAAAAGCAGAAAACTGGAAGTTTCGTACGCTCTAAACACGAATACGCCTATATAGGTCTAAAAGGGAAGCCTGATCCCTTTTACTCCCATAAAGGGAAGTGCGCTAGATGACGTCTTATTCCCTTTGTACTCCTTTCTGTTTAGAGTGTAGTGCAGCGCGCTAGCGATAAGAGTCTCACTACCGTGCTAGCATATCCTCGTAAGACCCATCACAATGCGCATCTGTCGTTCAAGGTGTTAAAAAATCACAGGGACACCTAATTACCTACCGCGCTAGAATGCGATAACATTAGGGGCTGTTTGTGCTTTTACCAGAAGGGACGTCATTTCCGTTCTGGTGACGTTACTTCGAATCTGGATGAAGTCCCTGAAGTCCAGCCAATGGGAATTATCGGTTCTGGTGACGTAACTTCTTTCTGGCCAATGGGTGAATTTTATGACCGAAGAGGCGGTTTTTCCCCGGTCAGCCTTTTAATGCTATCGCATACAAAAAACGCATCAGTTCTGCAGCCTAAGTGTAACTGGAAGTCAGAATACTCAGTGTGCTCACACCCATGGCGCCCATTTCATAAACTGTATAACGTAGGGGCGCTCTGAGCAGCCTTTCACGTTGGTTGTTTTTTCTAAATCAACTTTCTGCTTCCAACGGTTTCTCGCGAGCAAGCTTCTGGCACTTCACCATGCGAATATGTGTTTTTGCTCCGGTATGTGTTCCATTAAATATACGTCGCACGACGGTATTGCATGCTTCTTGAGTAATAGAGACCCGTTGCACAGAGTATGGAGGAAGGTTACGGGGAAAAAATCTGTTGAATATAAGGCTTCAAAATTTTTGCGAACGGTGATGGCAGCATCCACACTTATATTCCTATTAATGCTGACAAACCGAACTTTTTCTAATATCTGAGGAAGATATGTCGCAATAGGTGGCGAATATCTTTCTGCGTTCTTTCTTGCGCGTGGCGTTGGAGAGGTTTGTGATGCATGCACATAATTAGCGAGCTTTTACTAGTTCTGGCTGATAATTATTACCCACTTTCTTCTTCATGCAACGCATACGGTCCATATACATGGTATACGTACTAACCAGTCGTGCGTTAAACCAAAGTAGCATAACTACGAAAGGGTTTACTCGCCCACTAGTCACCGTCTGGAGCCATTGAGCAGTCACACACACGCTCACACACACTGGCATCTTTAGGTTTAATGGAAGTGTGTGTGCATGGGGTAGGGCGGTAGGGTGGTAGGGGTGGCGAGGTATTATCTCTAGGTGACGAATGCTTATCCTCATTTTTTGGGGGGCTTAAAGAAATTCATTGTATGTACGGACGCACCACAACCGCACCAGACAGGCGTTGCCCATAAAACTACCCCTACCACCCCTCCCATTATAAACAGATGTACCTTCCTCAATTCTGAGGAAGGTTCACTTTCCTCGATGTTCCCTAACGTTGAGGAAAGTGCATGTTACTCACTTTCCGCGACGTGGAGGAAGCTTCTTATTATAATTGGTTTTTTTGGGGGGGAAAGAAAATGGCGCAGTATCTGTCTCATATATCGTTGGACACCTGAACCGCGCCGTAAGGGAAGGGATAAAGGAGAGAGTGAAAGAAGAAAGGAAGAACGAGGTGCCGTAGTGGAGGGCTCCGGAATAATTTCGACGACCTGAGGATCTTTAACGTGCACTGACATCGCACAGCACACGGGCGCCTTAGCGTTTTTCCTCCATAAAATCGCAGCCGCCGCGGCCGGGTTTGAACCCGGGAACTCCGGATCAGTAGCCGAGCGCCCTAACCACTGAGCCACCGCGGCGGGTGAGGAAGCTTCTTCAAGGTTGAATTTCATGTGGTGAGAAAGAGTCTGTACGGTGGGCCCACGTCTGAACCACGGGGTGGTGCTGGTGGTCGTGCGCAGGAGCAAGGAGCACGTTCAGCTGGTGCCGCTGAACCGGTGCCTGGAGCCTCCCAAGTGCCCCAAGCGATGCCTGCCCATCCTGGACCCCGTGTGCGGATCGGACGGACAACGCTACCTAAACCACTGCCGCATGCAACAGAGAAACTGCGGGTGGGTGGGACATTTTAATTGTGGTCCATGGAGGCCTGTCACTGTGCAGTCTCGCCGCAAATATGAGGAGCTTAAAGGTGTCTTACGCAATTACCTGCTCTTTACGCAGGTAACTTTTGTAACAGAGCGCAACTTCATAACGTAACGCAGGTAACTTCGAACGCATTAAGACAGCTCAGCCAATGGCAGCTGCGACGAGCAAATCTTTTGGATTAGCAGGCTACCAATTTTAGGATAGCTGCGCCCGTCGTAACGCCCCCCCCCCCCTTCCTGGAAAGGCCACTTCGTTCTTGAGTTGTATCCGATTATAGTCGCCTCATGCGGGCATGGACATCAGGGAGGGGGGGGGGGGGCGTTAAGACGGGCGCAGCTATCCTAAAATTCTTAGCCTGCTAATGCAAAAACTGCTTTTACACGTCAAAGGACCTCCTTCCAGCCAATGGCGTCGGCCAGTTCCCATGAATCTGCTAGCGTAACATTGCAGGGAGTGGCAGATGAAAGAGGATAGTCACCTCCCTCAATGAACGGGGATAGTATCCCTCTTCCATTGTCACGCCTCTCCCTGCAGTGTCACACTAGCAGATTCGTGATAATTTGCCGACGCCATTGGCTGGAAGGAGGTCCTTTAACGTGGAAAAGCCGCTTCGTTCTTGAGTTGTATCCGACTATATAGTGAAACTCTTCCATGCCGATAGTCGAGACAAACGTGCCAGTCATGTATGGCGACACTTTATGGAACCCATGGTGCGAAGACGAAGGCTTGGGAAAGATATGAAAGGACACCCGTACAGAACGCCTGTGCAAGCCGTCCTACGTAGTGTTATCAGCATCACCGAACCCGACGCAACGCAAGCAGAACGCTTCCGAGGAGAGACTAAACACAGAGCATAATTGGGACCATATAATAATCAATCAGCGTTCCTCTCGTGCGTTTTTTATCTGTTTGTTGCGCCCGTTTTTGTCTTGAAAATACCCTGATTTTCCTGCAGAACAATCTGACCGTCCCTCCGTAAGAACTATCTAGACTATACCAGACATCTGTACTGGATCAGATTCAACTATCTCTTTCAGTAGCAGCGGAAAATCCATCGTGACAAATATTTTGTCTGATTATCTGCAAGAAAATAGACAGTTTCGGTGCAAACTCTATTCGACTCTGTTTTGCGCACTGTACGATAATTTCAAACGCTTCGGAGTTGTGAAGAGTAAAAATTGATGTGACCAACATGTGTACTGCTGCATTGTTTTCCTTTTTAATGCGGTAGCATTAGAACTTTCATGTCGGAAAAACTCGTCCGTCCGTCTGAAGCCTCGGTTGGCAGGAAGACGAAAAGAGAGTGGCGGACGACGGGTAGAGAGTGCAAAAAGGGGAGAGGGAAATCTCTCCGCTTTCGAGGCGGAGGATAAAGAGGAAAGACGAATAGAGAATGAGAGGCGACGAGTGGCGGTTGGGAGAGAGTGGAGATGAAGTAGAGCCGGAGAGCAGCGTGTCACACAGTGAACTATGGGCTGGACCACGCCAACTGCCCGCACGGTCTGAACCTGTCAACCGCAGCAGCTGCTCTGCACGGGTGGAACACAAATGCTAACGCATACATTATTCTATAAATCGCATTGATCGTCTATAATGTATATGCCATACTAAGATTTCTTTCTTTTCATTTTCAGCCGGAATATCGTCGTCATGCCAAAAAGCTTCTGCTCGTGATCGTCACCTTGTCCTCATTGTTTTCATTTTTGTTTGGTTGCCATTTTACGAGATTCAATAAACTTTTTCGAAAAAAAAAATTCTTCTCAACACTTGTTTTGGTCTTCCTGAAAAAAGCTAGCGAGCGCTCTAGCGTTTGAGGAATGCACTTTAGCCAGCGGACAGAACACATAGAGCATATTCATATGCAATACACTGTAGTACCTGCATGCGCAAATAGCACTAGTAGCTTCGCTCTTGACCGAAGCTATATGCGCTTTAATTCAGCGCCATCGTGGCGGCAGTGTAACGCGAAATTCAACGATAGCTAGTGCACGCCAGAAATTCGGCGGCTGAGACCCAGGTTCAATCGGGCTTCAACCTGGCGACCTCATGCTCAGCAGCTGTACGCCATAGCACCCCCCCCCCCCCACACACACACACACACATTTGGGGGGAAGGAAAGAGCGCAGTAACTGTCTCACTTTTTTTTTTTATTCGAGAAGTGTGCCATGAGGCATAAGTTGAAAAAGGAAAGGGGGGAAGGAATGCACGGGATTGAAAGTTAAAAGAAGGAGTGAAGAACCGTTGCGCTGAGGTAGTCGCAGAGGTTGTTAATGAAACGGTTGTCCATTGTCCACTTCACGAAGTCACTTTCGCGGTTCCACCGCAGGCCAACCTCCCTGAGGAGCCGTTTTCTGATAGCAGCCGTCGCTGGGCACGTCCACAACAAGTGCCGCACATCACATATGTCCGGTGCAGCGCCACAGTGAGGGCACCTGTAAGGTAGTGGCAGATCTTTGGCACGCCACCGATGACGGACAGATGGTGTCAGAGCCGCCCCTGCCCGAATCCGGCGCACGGATACCTCCTGCTGCCGAGTAAGACTACGGGGGAGAGGGTGCGAACACGGAGGAATTAGAGCGCGTGTTCGCTGGCGCAGAACTTCGGAATCGGAAACGTGGGACAGGAACGGATCTGGGGGAAGAGGGGAAGGTGGCGGATCGTCTAATGTATGAAGGTGAGTCATAGCATCCGCTTGAATGTTATGTGGATCCTGGGCATGGCCGCGAATCCAGTGTATGCGCACAGGACATGGATACTTTGCGCAGAGCACATGAATAGATTGTGAAATCTGGAACGTTCGTCGAACAGCCTTCAGCTGTTTAAGGGCGGCGCGGGAGTCGGTGTAAATGTGAACTGTATTGAATGTTGGAACGAGCGGAAGGGAAGCAATGGCATTGTAAATGGCTTGAAGTTCCAATGCCAGGGGAGTGCACGTATCCGCTGTATACGTCGCGCGAGAGTTGAGATGCGGATGAGATGGACTATACACAGCAGTAACTCCCCTCTCTGCAGAATGAGATGCATCCGTGTATAATATGCACCCTTCAGGCAGATACGCTGCTGATACCGACGGGGAAACAGTGGGGCGATTGTCAGTGAGCTGGCAATAGGACCACGGTGGAAGTGTCTTTAAACGATGAAGTTTGAGAGACTGTTTTCGAGCTCTATTTGCCACCCGTTGGTCGATGATCTCACTGAGTGTATTAAGTTGGGCGAACTCCTGTAGCACAGGTATGGGTGTTAAACGAGGCAGATATGTTATGACGCGCATAGCCTCACGATTGATAGCTTCAAGGGAGTCCCACTGTCTGCGGGTGAGACGTTGAAATTGAGCCTGATATACTATCCGTGGCTGAAGGATAGAGCGCACAAGCTGGCGGGCCGTATGAGCACGTGCGCCACCAGAGCGCATAGCTATGCGACGAATCAGACCTAGAGTAGCGTGAGCCGATTTACGGGTGGCTGTCAGCCACGGGGTGCCAGTCCCAGATGTATGGAGGAGAAGACCAAGAATACGAACAGTTTCTACCTGAGGAATCAGAGAATTATGTACCGTAAAATTTAAAGGGGGAGCTTTCCGTAAGGCGGCTTTATTTCCAATTCGAATGAAACATGATTTAGTAGGAGAGAGTGTTAGACCCAAAGGTGGGAGGCGAGATGTCAATACATCCAGCGCGTGTTGAAGGACCGACTGATGAATAGACGCATCTGGATGACAGCACCACAAGGTGATATCATCGGCATATGCAAGCACGCGGATAGAAGGGATGGTCTCTAGGGCTCGAACCAGAGGAATTAAAGCCACATTAAATAATGTGGGGGCGAGAACGGAGCCCTGCGGCACTCCTCTATTGGAAGTGAAATTACCAAAGGGCTTTCCGTGGACACGCACGCTGAAGGTTCGATTTGCTAAAAAGGCGTGAATGGAGAGGAGGAACCGGTGAGGGAGACCAAGAGTTTGAAGGGAGGCAAGAATGGCAGAGTGAAGGATGTTATCATATGCCTTTGTTATGTCTGTAGCGATTACGGTTCGTACAAGGTGACTTGTATTGTGGGCGGACACCTCAGTCGCTTGAGGGAATGGGAAAGAAAGAGAAAGAAGGAAAGAAAGTTAGAGAAAAAGAGAAAATGAGCGAAAGAGAAAAGAAAAGAGGAATAGAAAAAGAAAAGGAAAGAAAAAGAAAAAGAAAGAAAGGAAAAAAGAAAGAAAGGAAAAAAGAAAGAAAGAATCACATCGATACGGTCGCCCTGAGGCGCGCCAAGTGCAGAAGCCACGCTGGTCAGCAAGGAAAGCAGAGCCTCAATTTATTGAAAAAGCTGGGTGCCTTTTATAGGCATGCTTAAAGGCACACTGAGGAGAACTCTATAAATTTTTTTTTGTTAGCAAAATCTGATAGTTCGGCATTTCATGGCTTTGTTGCCACTTGTCCGGGAGCGAAATATGCATTTATTTCAAAGAAATTTGGATTCGAAGTTGAAAAAGTTTTCCCCGCCGCTTCGATTCAAACTCGAGAACTCTTATGACGTCACGGAGAACTCATATGACGTCATAGAACGGAGTGACGTCAAACGTGACGTAAACGCAGACTGCGTGATTTCTGGTAGCTAGCGGTGCGGTCTAGCAGCTGCCGAAATGAAAGCTACCGCCGCCGCACGTTGAAGGCATCTATCAAGGGTCGCTACCGTCGCTTCGTTTACGTTTGCACCGGCGTCTTGCCAGCGTTACGGTGGATCCCGTTCCCGAACCCAACGACGTAGTTCTCGCAAAAACTCCGGCCTGCATTTCAGCGACATCAGCCCCACAGAGCGTGCGATGCTTTTGATGGAGCACGGTTAGGTTAGGCGCCGGCGGGTCGTTTCCACCTTCCGCCGTGAGCAGCCGCTGCAAACTAAAGGTGCGGAGAGTCGCGAGGAGACAGGACAAGGTCGGCGCGTTGCGCCCATCGGAGGCTGGCCGGGGCTTTGGGGCCAACGGATTGTGATTCTTTGAACGGCGCGGTTGCACGGTGCAGCAGCCGGCGTCGAGGTCTCCCACGGTTGGAAGAGCCAAGTTATTTATTTTTTGCCATAAAAAACGGATAGGTGCTCAAGGGCGGTCGCGTTTAAAGTTGGCGGCTTGGAACTAAAGCCGACGCACGACGCTTCAACGGCTTCCGCTATATCCAACGGGTCCACTGGATCGGGCTCTCTCGCCCACTTGCATGTACCTTCAGATGTGTACTGTGAATGTATTAAATTAGCCGAGAGCTCAAAAAGGACAGCTCCGCCCAACTGCCGAAGCTATTGAATTACGTCACAGCGCGCACCTCGCCGCAGAGCCTAATCAGTCTGGCCGGGCCGGCGGCGGCTGGCTCACTCGGCGCGAAATAGACATGCTCCAAGTCTCCCCGCGAGTGCGGTCAGAGTGCGCCGAAGCCGCCGAACGCGTTGGCGGTCAAGCGCAGTTGGAGTATAGTGGGTCTCGCTTTGGCCGACGTGACGTCGCCGTGCAGCGCGCACGCGCGCGTTACGCCGGAGCATAAACGCGCCTTAACAGAGCCTGCGCTTAACCGCTAACCAACGTATTCGGTGGCGGCATCTATGGGAGCCACTGAGACCCCCGCCCACTCACTGAATAAAAAAAAAATACCTGTGACGAGGCTTGGAATCGTACCACGGCCTTTAGCATTTCAGGCGGAGGCGCTACGGTGCTACCACTCCGCCACGACGGTTCAAGGTGTAACCATCAATAAAGACGCATCTAGTGAATGCACTCTCCCAATGCAGAAATCTCCGCTCTTTCGCTATGTATATCCTGGCCTAACAGAGCTAGGCAATCAGCAATTTTTCTTAACTGCCTTGTACCTTTGTCTCCCGTCCCTAATCAACGATTTCCGTTAAGTAGTTTGACGTTGACTGGCACAGTTGGGAATGTTTCGCCGGGCGAGCGTGCGTAGACACACGTGCTCATTATACTGCGAACTGCCTTGTACGATCACCGACCATCGTGCCTTCATAGTTTTTCATCGACCGTGGCGATCATCTGGCCAGCCTTAACAGGCTCCTTCAAAGTTTAACTAGCACTTGAAGCGGCACTTTGGAGTTCCTCTGCTGTTCGGCACTTGTATATCGAGGCGCGTCAAAAACAAAACCACGGGGCACGCAAAGCTCATAGACGCGAAGCGCCATAAAAAATAGAAACTCTCCTGGCAGCCTGTGGCGCCCCATGCATCGGTTTTCTTTGCTTTCAACATTCAGGTTGTATTTTGTCTGCTTTCCTTGTGTGATAAAAGTGCACTATCGGTTTTAAAACAAAACTTACTTCAAAATTGAACCACGCTACCTTCCTTTGTCAGCCTCAGAGAATCGCGACCCCATGTAGGAAAAAAAATTCCTCCAAGGTGGCGTCTCTTGTCCTATGACGTCGCCACGCTTGTACTTGCGAGATCGGCCTGTGGCGGCGATACCTGTATTTTGGTTCTTGCTATTTTCTACCTTACAACAGGTTTGTTTTCAGTAAGAGCGGCATTTTTGTGATCAGGAGCTGGTATTCTATCGATACAAGCCAACTTCGATTTCACCTCAATGTCCCTTTAATGTGAGGGGAAGGGAGGAAGAGAGATAGCGGCTGCCGCAAAGAAACGAAAGGGTGCGCGCCGGCGACGCGCGCGCAGCTCAATTTACGGAATAGCATATGCCACATTCATTCATTCACACTTCTTCCTTCTTAAAATTTGAAACGCTGCACTGGTCTGCGTTGCCTCGTGGAACGCCTCAGGACTTGTTCGGGGCTCCTTGCGGCTTCCTCTGTTTGTGCTGGTCCTGCCGTAGGCTGAGCTGGAGAAGCGGCGCCGGAAAACCGTTGCGGAGAGTTTGCGCCGTTAAGGCGGATCGGTTGTAGAACCAGACCGGTCTGTCGTCGTTGGCGGGCTAGCTGCCGAACTTCGCTCGCTCGCATCACCTTCGGGCTGCTGATGCTCCACTGCACCGCCGCATATTGCACGCGAACTTGATCTGCGTGTCGCCGGGCCAGCCCCCCTGGAGTTGCCACCGTTACCATCGTGGCACCAGACGACTTCGTGACACGCCCCCGATCCCTCTTGTCCCCGTTACCATAGTTCCGCACGTAAACATTGGTCTCCGGTAGCAGTGTACAGTCACCGTGACCCTGCGATGGCTCTGCAAGAGTAGAAGGGAAACATGAGTCGAGACGGGATCGTATTTGATAACCCAGAAGCATCTCTGATCGGGATTTTCCACTTTTCTGTGGAGTTCTCCGGTAGTTGAACAGTAGTCGCACTAGACTGTCCTCCAACTTCCCGCCTTTCATTTTTCGAAGCCCATCCTGCACCGTTCGAACAAATCTTTCTGCGGCTCCATTTGACTGAGGGTGGTACGGCGCGCACTTTAGGTGCACTGTGTTGTTGTTTCGTACAAAGGTAGCAAATTCCTGGCTGGTAAATTGACTGCCGTTGTCAGAGACTAACGTACGTGGCACTCCAAACCTGCCGAAAATGGTACGCAGGCAGCTAACTGTGGCTTCAGTGCTGGCGTGGACCAGCGGCATGGCTTCGATCCATTTCGTATGCGTGTCGACCACAACCAGGATCATTTTCCCTGCGATGGGACTGGCAAAACACACGTGGACACGGAAGCACTTTTCGTTTGTCGCTGGCCAGTTAACTGGTGGAGCGGCTGTTGGCATCGGCAGGTTCTGAATACAGCTCTGACAAGTAGTTGATATTTGCTCGATGTCCTTATCTAACCCAGGCCACCAGAACAAATAACGTGCAACTGCTTTCATCGCTGTCGATCCCTGGTGAGTTTCGTGCAGAAGACGCAACACTCTTGTACGAGCTTCCTTTGGTACCACCACGCGATTTCCCCAGTACACTAGCTTATGCGACACTGACAACTCCAGCTTTCGGTCAAAGAATGGCAGTACGAAATGCTGTAACAAGTTTGTGGTTTTGGGCCATCCGTTCATAACGTAACGTTTAACTTCGGTCAAAACAGGGTCTGTGGCTGTCAAGACTTGTAGCTCACGTGTTGTCACACCACCTTCGTCCAGTCTTTCCATGGCTAGGACGTATTGTGGCGGTTCATCATCCGGCACAGGTTCCGAAGCTCGTTGTTGTAGGCGGCTCAGGGCGTCAGAGTTGAGCATCTGCTTTCCCGGAGTGTACTGCAGCTTGTAGTGGTAGGCTCCGAGGCAGAGTGCCCAGCGTTGAATGCGGGCGGCGGCCATTGTAGGTATCTAGTGATCCGGTCTCAGCAGGGCCAGAAGCGGCTGGTGGTCCGTTACCAATGTGAACTCTCGCCCTAGAAGGTAGTCACGAAATTTCGTTACCCCAAATATGAGCGCCAGTGCCTCTCGTTCTAGTTGGAAATAGTTCCGTTCAGCTGGCGTCAATGTTCTAGAACGGAATCCAATTGGCTTATGAACGCTGCCGACTGTGTGGAACAGAACCGGTCCCACGCCGTGAGGGGACGCGTCACATTCCAATGTCAATTCTTTTTTGGATCGAAGGGCACAGGAACCTGGGCAGCTTTAGATCTTTGTTTAGCCGCATTAAACGCGGTTTCCTGCGGCTGCTTCCAGTGCCAGCGTGCATTCTTTTCTAAGAGCTGATATAACGGGAAAAGAATGGCAGACACGTTAGGCAGGAACTTAGCGCAGAAAGTCAGCATCCCGAGAAATGCGCGCAGTTCAGTGACATTACGCGGGCTTGGCGCTTTCACAATGGTCTCGACATTTTTTTTCCGTTGGGTGAAGACCATCTCGGTCAATTCGGTGCCCCAGATAAGATACAGCCGGTCTGCGCAGTTCGCACTAATCAGTTCTAAGTTTCACTCCTCGCTCTCGGAAGCGTTCTAGGACGTTTCTTAACCGCTCGCCGTTATCATTCTTTCTTTCGGAAACCAACACGTCGTCCAAATAAACTTGTACGCCCGGCAGCCCTTCCAGCACCTCATCCATCTTCCTCTGGAAAATTGCCGGTGCAGATGCTATTCCGAAGGGTAGCCTGTTAAAACAGAAAAGGCCTTTATGCGTGTTAATCACGCAGACTTTCTTGGCAGCTTCGTCGAGTGGTATCTGATTGTATGCATCTCGCAGGTCCAGTATACTAAAACAGTCGCCAACGCTTAAGCGGGCAAACATGTCCTCAATCCTGGGCAATGGATATTGCTCAGTGGCACAGGCTGGGTTCAATGTGGTTTCCAAATCACCGCAGATACGAACTGTGCCGTCCTTCTTTAACACGACTACAACTGGCGTAGCCCAGTCGGAATGCTACACTGGCGACAATACGCCTATAGAAACTAGCCTGTCCAACTCCTGTGTCACTTTATCGCGTAGGGCAGGGGCCGCGCCTTACAGAATTTTGGGATGGCACCCTCCTTTAGGTGCAGACTGGCGGTTGTCCCCTCGATAAGGCCCAGGCCGGCAGAAAAGACATCCTGGTAGTCCTCGAAAATGCTGTTGATGCGGTAGCCGTTTTTGTGGCCTTCGGTAGTTACGTCCTGTGCGGCTACCTGCAAGATTGGAGGGCCTGCGATGTTGAGTAAACTAAGCAAGTCACGCCCACACAGGCTTGGTCCCGCACAATCTAGCACAGTCAGGGGACAGACCACGGACACGCCTTGGAAACGGACGGGTAACTGAAGTTCTCCCAGGACAGGGAGGCGGCCTACGTAGCAGGACAACTTGAGGTTGGATGTTTTCAGACTTGGCCACTGCTTGCGGTACTTGTCATAGAGTTCCCGAGGGATGACGCAAATTGGTGACCCGGTATCTACCTCCATTCCCAATTCCTGGGCGGTTCGCGTCGCCTCAACAAGTCCGTGGCAAGTTCTACCCAAGTGTTGCTTACCCCCATTTTGCTGAGTAGCTCCGTGGAGGTGGAGATTGGAAGCCCGAGGGCTCTCTTTATGCATTTTCTTATGAGGGTGTCTAGTTTGTCCCTCTCCGCCTTCTTTATGTCCAGGAATGGGGTGGCGTAGCAGATTCTGCTCAGAATAAAGGCGTTGACTAGCCATAGCAGGCTGCCCTATTTGAGTCCTTTCCCTCTGGACGATATTCGTCTAAATATGCCCACCCCCTGGTCGGCGTGCGACGCTATTTTGGCGATGGTGGTGTGGTTTCTGCTTGTTCTCACAATTATCATGCCCAAGATTCTAATCTATTTAACTTGTGGAACCGCCGCGCCGTCCACCACCACTTTAATGTCCCGCGGGGGGGGGGGGGGGGGGGGGGTACGGTGTGACCACTAGCAATTCTGATTTGTGGCGAGCAGCTGAGTCCCTTGCTTCTAGCGTGAGCGGCAATGATGTCAACCGCGGCCTGCAGGTTGCTCTCTATTTCGGCATCGCTGCTTTCTTTAATCCAGACATAGACTACTGATCCGGAGTTCCCGGGTTCGAACCCGACCGCGGCGGCTGCGTTTTTATGGAGGAAAAACGCTAAGGCGCCCGTGTGCTGTGCGATGTCAGTGCACGTTAAAGATCCCCAGGTGGTCGAAATTACCGGAGCCCTCCACTACGGCACCTAATTCTTCCTTTCTTCTTTCACTCCCTCTCTTATCCCTTCCCTTACGGCGCTGTTCAGGTGTCCAACGATATATGAGACAGATACTGCGCCATTTCCTTTCCCCAAAAAAACCAATTATTATTATTACGTCGTCGGCGTATATGCTGACTTTTAGTCGTCCATGTACAAGACCTACTTCTGCGATGACAGCGCCAATCAGGTGACAGCGGCCGGCCTGTTCATTTCTGCTAAACGATGCGCAATCCGCACTAATATCAACATCAGTTAAAATGGCGGCGCCGAATGTGTTGGGTCATTCTCCGTTTTCTCGAACCGGCGTAGAAATGAACAATTTCTGCCCTCCTAGTTTAAGCGACGTTGTCCCAGACTGGATGACTGCCGAGCATTCAACAGGGGTAAGTGTGTGTAAAGAGTCAGTTGGCCTAGGTGAAGAGTTCTCGTATCTGTATGTGCAGACTGACCAAGCATCGGTGCTCGTTAAAGTGTGCGCTTTGTCACTTCCTTTCGAAGTTTTAAACCATTGCCCATCTTCGCTTTACAAGGTCTATGAATGTGCTCTTCTTATTTCTTACAGACAACAATTTTAGCTGTGGAGTTTGACGGTGGTGTCGTGATCGGAGCGGATTCCCGGACGAGCACAGGGTATGCGTGGTTCCCGAACGCTCTTATTTTGCTGATCGAACTTATTTATTTCGCATCTGTTACAAGCTACTTTTGTTGAGGTGCCGAAGTTTCGTTTTGTTCATTTTATGCGCATGGCGCTCTTGTTGCACTTATCGCTTTAACCAGGCAACACACAGATCAGCGCGAAAAGTGCACACTCACGTTGCTGTAGTGGAGAGAAGCAGTGCCAAGTTGCTTATTTTCTAAGCGCGAACGCTCTAACGGCTTGAACATGCCGGGTGAAGTTTTTCTGTGTATACTAGTTTGGCCTTCCAAAGTCACTCGGGACGTTCAGGTCCACAATTCACGATTCAGCTTTATATGTAGACAGAAAACCGTGTTCTGTCAATGTCACTGGTAGCAGTTGCCTCACTGTGGCCCCTCAGTGGATTCATCATTTTGAATATGTTCAGCTCATATGCATATTAGAGAGGTGTGTTTGGAGAGAGGGCTACCTTCATGGTTGCACCTGCCATAATCTGTGTTCTTTAACCCATTTGCTTTTGCTGTTTTATCGCCTGTTAAGTATACCTTCGCGGTGCTAATGTGTCTTGTGCAGTGCTTACGTGGCCAATCGAGTCTCGGACAAGCTGACACGTGTCACAGACCGCATCTACTGCTGCCGCTCAGGTTCTGCATCAGACACGCAGGCTATTGCTGACATTGTCGCTTACCATGTCGGGTTCTACGAGTGAGTCATGACCTCCCACTTCTACAACTCACTCCTCGTAGTTTCAGTAGTGCAAGTGCAAAGGGAACCATACAGAATTTACTTATACTGGCTAGTGACCTCCCATCCTCCACTGGTGTCGTGCTGTGTGCTAAAGGTTCCAGGATAACTGCAGCAAAATTTAAAGAGAATGGTGGTTTTTCGGAAGGCTTTCTGAAAGATGAAATTAAGGACAGTGCAGGAAGATATGAAAAGGAAAATGATAGGAGTGATGTTAAGAGACAGGGAGGGAGCGAAATGGGTAAGGGAACAAAAATAGGTGAATCGTATCCTTGCTGAAGTCAAGAAGAGGAAATGGACATGGGCAAGACGTTTAATGCAGTAAACAGATAGCCGATAGTCACTTGGGATAATTGAATATATTCCAAGATGTAAGTGTGAGCAGCAAAGAGTCAGGCGGGTGAAAGAGATTAACAAGTTTGAAGAAACACTGGCAAAGATTAGTGACGCAGGACAGGGCCAGTAGGAGGCCGGTGCGAGAGACTTTTGCCCTGCAGTGGGCATAGTTATGCTGATGATGACGATGATTAGGTGTATGTGGCATTGACACATTGAATTCGTCACCTGACATGTTCATTTCTACGTGGCAGGATGGTGATGGGGGAGCCAGCCAAAGTGGAAACGGCAGCCAACATTTTTCGGGAGCTTTGCTACAATCATCGTGATCAACTGGTGGCTGGGATAATCTGCGCTGGATGGGACCGGCATAATGGTGGCCAGGTAAGGAGATTGTAGCCACAGTGCTGTCATAGGTTGCCAGTGGCATCAAAATACACACACAGCTATATTTTTGTTGGGGCAGGAGCCACATCAAATGATAAATGTCTTCTCTCTGAGTGCTGCCACTTGCGCACAACATAAGGCAAACCAGAGACAACATTGTAACAGCTACTTGTAACAACATTTACGGACAAATTTGGAATCAGGTACCAGAGGTTGAGGTTGTGAAAATGATGGACCAGGTTGTGAAAATGATGCGCAGACTCAGAAGCAAAATGTACTTGCCGCCTTATTTTGCTACTGCCGCCTAGAGTCCAAGATGGAAGGGCGCCATGCAGAACATGCTCGCATACCTTTTGTTCTCCACAGGATCAAAGAAGTGTTAGCAGTACCTGTACAGCATTCCCTTTTGCACCATCCCTGGTGACACATTTACAGCAACACACAGGATCCTAACCATTCTCAGTAGCTGTTCCATATCGTTCCCTGTGGCACTGACTTTGAGGCCCACATGAATATCATTGCCAGAGATGTTACACAGTCAACGTCCAGAGCATGCCATGCCCTGCTAATGAACATGGGAATTTTTTGTTGCAATGCGTATTCATGGTCAGGAACAGACTCCATAGACCCTAGACAAAGTTCTTCGGACAGTGATAGCTGTGCAATAAATGTCTCACGCTAATTGTTACTCCTCTGGAGCAAACAAGAAGTGAAAGCAAAAGCTACAACTTCTGTGCCCACTAGAAATTGGCTGCAGGCTCCTTTCTTCTACACTAAGTTGCATCTGGGTGTAACATCATGTAGTGTAGAAGCCAGGCTGATGCTGCTGGCAAGTTGTGGCAGGTGTGGTTCTCTTGAGTGACTCCTCAGTTCTGCAAAATTTTGTCCTGACATCAAAAGTGTGCACCTCTGGCAATTTGCAGCAAGCTAAGGCGACATGTTGAGCCACTTTGCTACATTTCCTGCAGTTTGTCGCCGTATTTTGATGTGCATACTGTGATGCTTACTTTTACCTAGGTGCAGCACAGTTACTGTGTGTTACTGGGCTCGTAATTGCGTATTCAGGAGGCTAATTGTTTGGTAGTTTCACACTCAAAAAGACTTAAGTAGTTTCACGTTCAAAAAGACAACTTTTAATGCTAAACCTTTACTTGCTCCATTATGAGAAAAGCTGGAGGTGTGTGTATGTCTGTGTACTTGCATGTGGCACAAAAAAATCCCAGTGATGGCAAGAAAATAAGGTGACATCATCATGTGGCCGTATGATGCATACAGTAAGCCATGCATCGCCGTTTCAGACAGTCCTGTACATGTCGTTCCTCTGTATACTTGCCACTGGCCAAACTCCATGTGTCGCCAGTTTTCCCGACAACATTTGTACCAGAATTATGATGCAACCGTTTGTCATACAGTGTTCCAGGTGGTGTCATGCAATTTCTCGTTGCATTTAACTTATGTGTGCTAGTCAAGTTGGACGGCAGCTTGCGACGGGGAGTTGAACGGATGACAAGTGCATCTTTAATTGTATGCCTTCCCAGAGTCTTTACCCCTTCCCTTAAGGCTCGGCTGAGGTGTCCATCAAGATGTGAGACATATAGAGCGCTCCGGGTGGCGTCATACGCACGCACGTGTGTTGTGCGGGGGTGGAAAAACTTAAATGCATGTATAAGCATCATGCGTAAACAATGCACCCAGGGATAGTAATGCTTTCGTATTCCCACATGTAAGCAGTCATAAGTGCGTGCTGAATTTTTTTACCTGCCTTGCAGTCAAGAAAGCCAGTGAAGTTAAGGCCACATTCTTTTCTATATGGTTTCCCAGGTGTACATGGTTCCACTGGGAGGCATGCTGATGAGGCAGCCAGTGGCCATGGGTGGCTCTGGCAGCACATACTTGTACGGCTATGTAGATGCCAACTACAAGTCTGGCATGACCAAGGAGGAGTGCCTGAAGTTCGTCACAGATGGTGAGCCAGTTTGTCGTGGCTTCTACTTAAGTAAAATGAGCCCCCTCAAATGTGCAACTGTCCATTGTCTTTTATGCTACTTTTGTGCACTGGCAATATTAAAAATTTAAAGGAGTATAGACACCTAAATTTTGGGTGTGTGTTTTCTTGTTTGTAATGATGTGTAAGACATTATTATTCGTGGATTACCACCTGTTATTCTCTAACGACTACTAAATAATTTATAATCGGATTTCTTTCTAGTGATATTTTGATTTAAATGCCTGAATGAGGACTGTCACGTCAGATTGTTGGTATAGGTTACGTGAGGCATGAAAAAACTGCAATATAATCGCTGCTTCCACATTCGTTGTCATTCTAGCTCTTGAGGAAGGCCGCAGTGAATTAAAACGATGTAGCAGCAATTATATTGGCGTTTTTTCATGCCTCACATGACATGAAACCACTCTTTGACGTCACAGCCGTTGTTTGGGTGTTGAAACCGAAACAGCATGGCGGAAAAATGCGATTATAAATTATTTAGCGGTCGTAGGTGAACACCACAAAGGTGATTCATGCATAATACAGTATAATCTAATTAATTCGAACTTCAAGAGACGAAAAAAAGTTCGAATTAACCGACACTTCGAATTATCGAATGACCCCGAAAAAATTGCGAGAAACCATTCAATTGCTGCAGATTTATTTGAACAAAAATTCAGAAATAGTCGCCTACCTTTGATGCGAAAACTGTGCATCAACTGCGATTTTGCGCAGTTCTGTGAGATACTTCACTGTGCGAACGTTGTAGTGAGCCTCGAAGCAAAATTGTTCCAGGACGATAAGAGCCTCCACGGCCTCTTTCACCGTGTGGCGCGGTACCTGTGGCAGCTCCTCACATGCGTGTTTCCCTCCGAGGCTTAGTCGTCCAAGGCACCGAGCACATATACGAGAATCCCGACCTCCGTTAATGAGCCAGCGACGGCCACACCCACGTCTGTGTTGATATAGTCGTCAAGACGTGCTTGTTCGGGAAGCAAGTCTTCAAAATGATCGTCATCGGACAGTGCATCGGCGCACTCGTCAATGGCGCGAACTGGTTCATCTGCACCAGACTGAGCAAGGCCGCAGTGACGGAAACAGTTGGCGATCACCTGCGGTGGTGTACTGTCCCACTCATAAGCTAAGATGTGCACGGCGCTGAGAAGCAACACTTCGTATGTTTTCATAGCCTCATTGCACAGGTGCATCCTTTCCAGGAGGTGCCTCCTATACTCCGTCTTGATGAACTCAATGATTTCCTGATCTATTGACTACAAGGCAGCCGTAGTGGAGGAAAGAAGGCTAACTTTATAGCCTGTAGTCCAGAAACGTTGCAGTGTACACTGGAATTATCAACAATCATCAACACTTTCCGGTCGTTCACCCGGAACTGACGGTCCAGCTTGTGCAGCCAATACCTAAATATCTCCGCGGTCATCCATGCCTTATGGTTCGCGTATTAGTCAACTGGGAGGCTTTTCAATTTTTAAAACGTCTAGGTTTTGGGGCTTGCCAATCACAAGCAGAGAGAGGCGCTACATTCCAGTCATGTTTTCCGCACGGAGAATCGTCACTCGTTCTTTGCTGCATTTTCCGCCGATACAGGGATCCCCCTTAAATGCGATGGTTTTGTTCGAGAGTACCTTGAACAGTTTCGTAGGTACTGAACATATCTTCCGGCGCAAATGCAGCAGTATGCTCACGGAGCTCTCTAGCTTTCCAGTTGTCAGTGACGTCATCGACGGCAGCTGTTTCTGTGCACAGGCTTTTGAATGAAAGTCCGTGTCTCCCCTTAAAATGGCTCAGGCAGCCATCAGACGCTTTAAATGTAGTAACCCTCATCGTCAGGGCAAACCTTTCAGCCTGCGTGCAAACCGTTGCGCTGCTTAAGGGCAGCAGTGGGCTACAAGAGTCACCAATCCATCGCACAACGGCGCCTTCCACCTTGGTGATGCGCTGCTGTTCGTAGACGCTTTCGCCTCTTGTCAAACTTTTCACCCTCATATGCCCGCATAATCTCAGATTCCATATTCACATACGTTTGCAAAGTGCTCTTCATGTCGTATTTGTGCATGACTCCTTGGCGTGAGAGCCCGTCTTTCAAGGCATTCAAGATTTCCACTTTTGTAGCCAAGTCCTTCGCTGGAAAGTATCTCGGTCACTTCGGAATAGCCATGATGCAGAGTTCTTGCAGAACTGTGCTTGATAAGAACGGGTCTGCCAAGCGATGCAAATGCAGGACCACACACAACGAACAAAGCGAGACAAGCACGTAGCCTCGGTGCGCTGGAGCACAAAACCACACGTGAGCAAACGCCGCCAACGAAGCGCACACGCGAGCCAATCAGCGTCTGAAACTACGGGCAGCTCGGCTCGGCTTGGATCGGCTAGTTGACTTATCTACAGCCAGTAACCTCTCCCGGCTCTGGCGGGCTTTCAGAAACCGAAAATATGCGTCTGGCAGCTTTGTGATCACTGTCGTGCTCACTAAGCAAGTTGCGAGTGCGTTGCAAAGAAATTCATTGTTAATCTCGGGCTTCTTGAAGTATATTTTTGCGATTATTTGCCGTAAAAGCCGTACTTCGGCACGCCTGTGTCACGGAAGCTGGGCCGAATTAACCGGCGCAAAAGAGTACCAGCGTTCGAATTATTGAGCGCCCGACTCCATATAGTTCTATGTGTGCTGGCCGGGCCAAAGCCGGCTGTTCAAGTTATCCGATTTTCCCAATTAACGGGGGTCGACTTAACGAGGTTTTACTGTAGTGTCTTCCGCATCATTGTAGAGACGAAAACATGCCACCAAAATTAGATGTCTATTCCCCTTTAAGATTGTGCAGTGAGAACTCTTTGTTCTACAAGGTTGTGTGTAAGGTACTGTGTACAATCAGTGTCACTCTGGAGGTTATTGCTTGCAGCTCAGCTGACTAAGACCAATGAAATTTAGTTCAAACAACAGTCACTTACAGTCTGGAAAAGTGGAAAATTGAGCAGGCAAGGGGCCATCTGCATTGATGAATTTTGTTTGATATTCTTGGAAATGTGGACTAAAGTAGAGCACTCTGTTCCATCAGGTTAAAGGGGAAGCTGGTCTTGGAAATAAAAGTTAATGAAGTCACACTTGTGAAAAAAATCGGGGAATATGCATGTTTGTGTGCCGATTCCAAATATGTAATTTAATTTTATGTGAAACAAGTCCTTGTGCAATATGTTGTATAACTTTTTGCCACAAGTTTTCAAGAAATTTTGCTGTAGGGAACTTGCTAGAATGCATATCATTGACATCTCTTGACATCAAGCTATGCAGTAAGGATAAATTTCTATTCCTGTTTATGAAGTGACAACTTCAAAATCCTATCACTCAATTTCTATGACAAGCAGGATGATAGTTATGCCCTTACTGCAAAGCTTGATGTCAAGAGAAATCAATAGCATGCAATCTAGCAAGTTTGCTGCCACCCCCCAACACTAACACATGTCCCCAAAACTCCACCATCTAAAGCCGCATAATGCGGCCCTGGAACTGCGGGAGGTGAAGATGACCAGCGCATGCCTTGATGACCAGGCAGCGCTCCTCCTCACAGCCAGGTCGGCAAAAGCCTCCGGAGCCCTGGCCCACACACCTGCGCTTCAGCCACCATCCTCTTCAATAAATGTTTCCTCGCTCACTCACTGCCTGCAGCAGAATTTCGTTAAAGCTCTCGACAAAAAGTTACATAACATATTGCATAAGTGCACAAGGACTTGTTATACATAAAATAAAATGCCATATTGGAATCAGTACTCAAAAATATGTTCCCTGAACATTTTTTAATTGTGACTTCATTCATAAAATTTTTTTTCTAGGACCCTCTTCCCCTCCTTAACCCTAAAATGATCACCTTCAAATCGATTCCGACTGTCTGTTCAGGTTTCACGCATGCCCTGACTGTGTGGTGCTGCTAAGGCTTTCCAAGCTGCCTCTCTAACCTTGCTCAGTACTGCCGCTGCCTAGGAGTTCAGCTCTAGAGTTGCCTACCTGGTTAGTTTGCAGCATGTGCTGGTCAGAAGTGTGCCGAGTTGGGCATGTTGGTAACGACGTGAAGACGGACAAAGATAGATACACAACACAGGTGCTTGTGTTGTGTACCTATCTGTTCCAGTCTGTGCTGTTACCTGCATGGTAGCGCTGGTCAGAATAGTGTCAAGTTTATTTTGGTGCAAGATGCATGTGCTGGAAGCGCCACTCCACTGATACTAGCTGTAAATTTTTTGGCGATTAGTGGTGCACTATGATAGTGGCATTGTTGACCAAAGCACTAGCATGAGTGTGGCTGTAACTGTCCTCCTTTCTTGCTTGCTGTACCTTTGAGACATTGGAATTAAATTGAGTGACAGCAGCCAGTTGGCCTCCTCCTCTTCAGCTGCCAAGCTGATGCAGGCAGTGAAGCTGCGGCTTCGTCCACTGTGAATTTGTGTTGGAGCTGTGTTTCTGTAGCCGGACATTAGAGAAAGGTGGCTGATTCACTTGCACGTAAACAGGGAACATCTGCGTTGTGCTGTCCTGGCTGTTCTCCAAGACACGGCCATGCATACTTTAGAAAGTTGTCTCACAGCTGCTCCAACAGCACGAATGCCAGCAATGCCTGCCCAATTGTTGCAGATTTCACTCCAAATTGCTCTCTGCATTTTCAGTCTTGTGCGTCCATGATATAAGAGCCAATCTCAGCTTTACAATAATGTTGACCATAACTAAAGTTCGTTCTGGTGAATGTAAAGACGCATCAGAATGGGAACTTTGAAGGTTCTTTTTATATTAACTGATATTTTGGATAAACCAAATGGTTTTGTATATTCTTGTCATGTGACTACTGGAAGTTAGCTGCATGTGGCAATGCCCTTTCCGTTATCAGTTCCTGCTCCCACATATATATTGGAGAATGTGCATGCACCTTTAGCACACCTTTCTTCGTCTATCCACAGCAATATCCTTGGCCATCGTTCGCGATGGCAGCAGTGGAGGTGTCATCCGGCTTGGTGTGATCACCAAGGATGGCGTGGAGCGCAAGGTTCTCACCGGAGACGAGATTCCCAAGTTCTACCAGGGATGAAGGAATGGCCTTCCGCTTCTTGTACCCTTTCTGAGGAACTTAATAAACCTGCAGTGCCCACCCTCCTGCTGTCTTATGGCTTTCATTTGCCACTAGCAGGATTTTCTGAAAATAACTATGCGCAGAATGCAGCATCAAAATGGTTTGCACATGATGTTAAAGGTGTACAGACGGACTCAAAACTTTTGGGTGTCTATTTTTTTTTTTCCAGAAAAAGGCCTATGTGCCGAGTAATCATGAAAATGAGTTCTCAACACCAATGCACAGCGTGAATATTTATTACAATTTCAAACAATTACACAGGCAGTATCAGTTGGCATCAGCGCTTAAGTGCACCTTGACGTCTCA